>JASDQU011508105.1:0-22697 GCA_032191745.1 Picea mariana
ATTGGATTAAATCCCCATTGCGGATTAATCATGTCATTATTATTATTATTGTTATTGGATTAATCCCCATTGTGGATTAATCATGTCGATAATTGTATAAGGACCAAATCCCCTTTTGCGGATTGGTCATCGGACAATTATAAAGGGCAGAACAAGAAGTCGGCCCCAGCAGTTACTATTGAAGACCCAGAATTAATTAAAGGTGGGTTTACCCACCCAGAGTGAGAGGTCGGCCCTGCCAATGACACCCTCTCACACGTGCCAGTCTTGTATATATAGGACGCTAGCGCCTCACTTCAAACACACAACTCACTTGCTCATTCTCTTATGAGGCAAGCTGCAATTACCAATTGGAGAGAAGGAGAAGAGTGGCGCATCTCTTGGGGAGGAATATCTGTATTGGTTTGAGTTATCTCTTGAACATTGTATAAGGTATTTATGATAAGGAAGTTTTTGCTGGGTTTTCTTCCCCTAGAGGGTTTCCCAAGATAAATGTTGTCTCTTGTGAATGTGTATTTCTCAGTGATCTTGTTCTTATGATGCTCTTATCTATTGAAATGCAAAGAATTATAATAATGGCATAAACATTAACAATTCTGTTCTTAACGAACTTTCCAAAACGACTTAGACCAGACTGTGTAACCTGTAACAGACTCAAAAACATGCTAATAAATACCTTTGTTATATACCAACACTATGGAAGAAGTTGTGCACTGCCTGAGTGCTAAATATTTGTCTTTTCTGAACTGATATAACTGCTGATATATATGCTGCTACTCGCAGCCTATAAAAGTTGATATTCGCAACCTGCGTATGCTGCAACTGATAGCCTGTGTATGTTGCAACTCGCAACCTGTATACCCTGATACTTGCAATCTGTATAAGTTGCAAGCATATGCTCCTACTCGCAGCCTGTTACTATTGATAGATACCCGCACAGTATAAGCACACTTGCAGCCTGTATAACCTTTCTCCCTCACGTTGCAACACACTTGTTGCTTACCCTCTCACTCCAAAACTTGTGTATCTTGAATGAGGGTCGACCTCTTCTTATATAGGAATGGAGAGGCAAGGAAGAGGGCTCGAATTGGAAGCTTGAATGCATGCTAACATAACTCGACTTTACATTTCAAAAATAGATGAGTTCAAAATTAGAACTCGACTTTACACTTCAGTTACAACTCGTCCTTGACTGGACATGCATGTGAACTACACAGCATGCACATGGTATGCATGCATGCATGCAACTTAGACATGCATGCATACAACATGCAACTCAACACGCAACATGCATGCATGCAATATGCAACATGCATGCATGCGGCATGCAACAAACTTGACAACTTTGACTTTGACCTCGACATGCAACTTTGACTTTTTACAACTTGACTCTTTACAACTTGACTCTTTACAAGGCAATTCGAATTTCTTCATGGTGGATGGTGTTACACGTGCCAACGCTTGTTGGTGTCAGTGAGGAAGACCTACAACCTTCTCATACATTTAATGACCATGTTGTTGATTACATGGAAGGTTATTTCAATTCATATTTGCAACCTATGCTCAACTACCAACTTGGAAATAAAGATGATGGTCAATCAATGTCCATGTTAGATATGGATTGCTTTCCACCATGGATTTCATTTCAGCCAGCACTGTCTTCTGATTCAGAAGATTGTTATTTCCAGCAATCTCAGCATATTTTTCAGCCTCTTGGTGGCAATCAACAGGTTAAATCACATGAAAACAAGAATGCAGTGGAAGGGATGAAACATGATTGTTGTTTTGTGCATGTTTTAGAAGATCCATTTGCAGTTTTGTTGGAGGCAGTAAACAGTCCAAATGTTTTTAATGTTTTGAGATTTGGATTTATGGATGAATTTTTGAATGAATTATCAGTAAAAAGGCTTTGGAGCAAGCAAGTGCAAAGAAAACAAACAGTGGATAAAATGTAGTCATGGCTGCATTGGCATTATGATTTCACTTGATTGGCAGTTCATTTCAACAGTTAGGGTAGGTAGGTGTGAATAAGTTTGTTGGTCAAGCATTTTTCAGTTTGGATTTCCAGTAGTGTGTACAGTCAGATTTTAGCAGTGTATTCAGGGTTCAGTATCCAGTTGAGAGCAGTGTGCAGAGTTTGGTTTTCAGCAGACACTGGTGATAGATCAGAGCAGGGTACACACACATGTTTTGGGAGCAGCCCAATGGATCAGGCACCGGGTCTACAAGTTCTTTGCTACCTCACAGGGAGGATAGCATCCCCAGTTGGAGCCTATGTTATCACCTGCTAATTTGCATTAATTTTTCCCAAAGCATCTTGTCCGTGTGTTATCTTTCCACTCATATTTTAAAACTTTTTCACCAGCTCCGTCAAGCTCCCATCACCTACATCCTTCACTCAACTGATCATCCAAAATAGTCATGTCCTCCATGAGTCAAAAATTTGGCAAATATCCCAAACCTATACCTAGCCTTAATGCTTATCTAAATACCTTAGTTCCATCACTTCATTCATTTTTACCCTTATTTTCATATTCCTGTTGAAAATAAAAAATATTCCTTTTATTAAGCACCCTAATCCTATCCACAAAGTCATGTGTTAAGTCTCATATGCCCAAAGTCCTTAGAAAATAGAAAAAAGGGTTTATTATTATTAATATATATATTTTTATATTAAAATATTTATATTAATATTTGATCCAATATTCAATTTATGGCATCACATCAAATCATGGGCACGAATCTCAATTTATAATATGGAAAAGTCAAAGGGTGGATGGAGAGCGCACATACCTATCGAGCATAGAATTAAAGCGGAGATTAATTATGTGAAGGCGAGCGGATATATAAACCGGTGGTTTATGGTTGGGGAGACGTGTCCTTACGTGGTGAATATCGAGGTTAAAAGTAGTATGGATTAAACCATTTTTCTCCAGCCCGATATAATAAATGCAACCATTTATCATATGGTTTAGGTGCGACATTTTTCCAGGAGTGCGGTTCAATAATGATTATGGAATTTCCAATAAAAGAAATTTTTCCTCACGGTGAAAAGGTTTTACAGAGGTAAAATTTAAGTTTTATAAATCAAATAGATTAATGTTTAGTTCCATGGAAAATAATTAAATGGAAAGATGCACGTGAATGGAAGACTTGGATCATTTTTATCCAAAGGTTTAACAGAAGTAAAAGAAGAAGATCAAAAGTATTTTACCAAAGATGGTAAACAAGACATGGTTTTCAAAACCATGGGAAAGAAACCAATAAATGGTTTTCACAGTGAAACGGTAAATTGGAAAAAACATGACACAGTAAATGTTTTTCACAGTGAAATGGTAACGGTAAATGTTTTTTACAGTGAAATGGTAAATTGGGCAAAACAAGACATGGTTTTCAAAACCATGAGAAGCAAGCAATGAATGGTTTTTCAAAACCATGGGCATGAATTAAATTATGGAAATTTAATTTTAAAGGATAAAAAATATTTGTGAATTATTTTTATTCAAATATTTAAGGAAAATATGGATAAATAAAATTAGATTTGGAAAAAGCACAAGTGACATTTCAAAGAGGATGTGGCAGTCAGTTTCCGCAGCAATTGAGATTTACAGGATGATTTTCGGATGAACCAGAATTAGTTTTCAAAATCCAAAAGAGGTTATTGTCAAGCACAGACCCTAGAACATTAACCTTGTTCATTTTTCACACAGGTGTCACGGATTGGAAGATTCGAGGGAATCTTGGAGCCATATTTTTCTGTTATGATTTCATGTTCGAGACATGTTTTTGTGACACATATTTCGGCCAGCTGGAGATGAATTTCAAGAAACTGAGAGAGGTTTTTCTTCAGAACGAGCTTATCTACAAAAACCGTTCTCAGATTTTACACAGCTATTACGGTTTGATAGTTACAGGTGGCGTTTTGAAGCCTATTTTTTCTCCTGAAAAATAGGAGATCAGTTAAACGTGTCATGTTCTATTTATAACTGTTTCTATTTTGGAGAAGAAGCTGAAACGTTTCAGTTCAGCTATTGTAATCGGTTTCTAATTGAAAGGAACTCGAAATTGTATAAATGATAGAGGTTTTGAATGTATTAATGTGGGCAGAAGTGCAAGGGCACAAATTATGGTTGTTCTGAACTCCATTGTAATTTTCTAGAGCTGAATTGAATACATATGCAGAAGCTTTGAAGTCTCTATGAAAATATTCTAATGGTGGTGAAATGAGTTTTGTCTACTTTCATTGTATGTATTTCCTGTGTTCTTTTATTCCATTTACATTTTCTTCTGTTTAAATTGGAGAGTTAAAGGCCCAGAATTCATCTTATGATGCTCTTGGCTGAAGCAATTTAAACTGTGATATTTTCTTCTTAGCTAATTCAAAATTCATTCCAGTAATGCTCTGATGCAGTTATTTGTTTTCTTATTCTTCCTACACTCTGCTTAAATTCAATTTACAACTCAGATTCATTGCTTCATTTAACCTTTATCCTCTGGAGATTTCTACTAGTCGGTCATTGTTTTCATTCACTTTCAGAATTTCGACTCCATAGCCCTAAGTGTCCCTCCCCTTCCTCGCCAGCAACTTTATAAAAACCCCCAAAACAAACCAAATCTAGCCACTGATTATCAAAGAAGTATCAAGTGACACGAGAGAGCCCTCTCTGAGTTGAGCAGGCTATTGCCCAGCTCTAAAGTAGGTTGAAACAGTTACCTCTGTCATTTGTCTATTAGCCGAACAAAATTTACAAAGTGCTAACACTTGTGAGGCCTCTTACTTTCCCTGAAAGTTCTTTTGGGAGCAGCTATCTTTTCTGCTTCTTGCATTGTTTCTTTAAACCATCCTAGATTCCTTTTGGCTGGAGGGTCTTCAAGAGTTCTTTCCAACTCTTCAGTCGGTTCCAGGAGCTCAACACTTGGCCCTCCATGAGGTTCCTCCCTCTGAACATCTGACTCTTCACTTTCAGAAGAGGGTGAAGCTGGTTGAACCGCTTCTGAATCCTGTTGAAGCTCTCTGGATTTGTTAAATGTGGCTTCCTCATGGAAAGTCACATCCCTGCTTACCTCTATCTGCCTCTGACCTAGTAAATATATCCTGTAAGCCTTGGAGTTCTCACTGTACCCCACAAAAACCCCTTTCTTGCATGAGGGTTCCATCTTTGTCCTCTTTTCCTTAAGGACATGAATATACATTGGACACCCAAATATCCTTAGATGCCCTACTTTAGGTTTAATCCCTGAGAAGACCTCTTCAAGAGTCTTGTACTTCAAGATAGCATGTGGACACATGTTCTAAATATACAAGGCAGTGGAGGTAGCTTCTGCCCATAAAGAATTTAGCATAGCTTGGTCAAACATCATGGCTTTCGCTGCCTCACAAATTTTCTTGGTTTTCCTCTCAGCAACACCATTTTCTGAGGGTTATATGATACGGTCAATTGTCTCTTGATTCCTGCTTCCTTGCAAAAATCCTCAAACTAGAGAGATTCAAACTCTCCTCCATTGTTTGTTCTAAGGGTTCTGATGTGTTTCCCTGTCTGCTTTTCAATAAAGGCTTTATACTCTTTGAATTTATCAAATGTGTCACTTTTAGCTTTAAGGAAATAAATCCAACATTTTCTTGAGTAATCATCAATAAAAATGACATAATACAAACAACCACTGAGTGAGGGAGATGACATGGGACCACATACATCAGAACGAACCAGATCTAAGATGCCCTGAGCTCTGTTGTCACTACTAGGAAATGTTGTCTTTATATTTTTACCTAGCATGCATCCTTTACAAATTTCATTTTTACTAAGAGAAATAGAGGGCATGCAACATACCATGTTCTGCAGATATGGAAGCGCTTTGTAATGAAGATGTCCCGGTCTTTTGTTCCACAACTCGTTGGAGCTAGTCGCATCATGAGCCAATGCCTGAACTGACTGTCCTGTCACGACGTACAATCCTCCTCTACGAGTCCCAATGGGTTCTGTTGTACACAAGTGGCTAACTTTGGCCCACAGTAGTGCCTTCCTGTCCTTGAAGATCACCCAATATCCCTTGTCCTCAAGGGTTGCAACTGATAGTAGATTCTTCTTAAGACCTGGAACATATAATACTTCATCAACATGAATCCTAGCCCCAGATTCCAATCTAAAGGAGATAGAGCCTACTCCCTCTATCTTGTAGCATTTGTCATCCCCAAGCTCAACCTGCTCTACAAAAGATTTTGTCTTGAAATCTGAGAGGATCTCCTTGTACCCTATCATGTGCTTTGATGCACCACTGTCTACTAACCAAGTTTTCGGCCCTATGATAATTGTCCTGGATAAAGCAAAAACCAGGTAATATTCTTTTCTATTTTCTCTATCATTGGAAGGAATTTTCTGTTTTCTTTTGGATTCATCATCCTCAGCAGTTGAGCCATGATGTTTCCCTTTCCTTGGATTTTTCTTCATATACCAGCAGTCTTTAGCAAAATGACCCAACTTATTGCAACTAAAGCATTTAATCTTAGATATATCAATACTCTTGCCTTTGAACATACCTTTGGTGTTTGATTTCCTCTGAGAGCCTTTCTGGAAAGTGATTTTCTTCTTTCCCTTGAATCTTGATGCTAATGTTGAATGCTCTTCTTTGGTTAGCTCTCTCCCGGTAGCAGTGTGACTCTCCTCTTGGAGGCAATCATGCCATAACCTCTCAAACGTGGGTCGAATCTCTCTCCCACTTACACTGGATAGGAAAGTCTCCCATGAAGAAGGAAGACCATCAAATATGGCCTGTACTAAATCATCATCATCCACTGTGACACTAGTGACCAAGAGTTGATCTCTGATCTAGGCTATCCTAGAACAAAAAGATGCTATTGATTCACCTTTCTCCATCTTCAAATACTTAAGCTTGTGCTTAAGTGTCCTCTTTTGACTTGGTGCATGTTTATCATACAGATTCACCAAGGTATATATACAGTCCTTGGCAGTCATTAACAAAGTCATCGTTGGCATTATATTGTCTTTCACTGAGTCAAAGATGATTCGCTTGGCCTTTGCTTGACTCTTCGTAAAGGCCGCTCTTCCTGCATTAGTGGTGGATTCCTCCACCACTGTGGTCACATACTACTCAAGATCATGCTCGTGCAAGATATTTGTTATCTGGAGCTTCCACACATTGAAGTTGGAAGCTCCTTCGAGCCTATAGTCGGCCCTAACTGAAATGGAGGATGTCATGGACCTTACGCTAGAAACTTAATCAAGCTTGCTTGGATCTATGTGTACCCTGTTGTTGCACTTCAACAAGCTTATTCATACCCTAAGCTCTGATACCATGTTAAGATTAAGAGCTTGATTCAATACTGTAAGTTTCTTTTATTTCTGACTGAAATTTTAACTTAGATTCTTAATGCATAATCAAAACTGAACAGTAAAAACCATTGAGAAAAACCAACATGCATTTTCACACCATACATACCCTGGGGAAACCCTATACAGGGAGAAAAACCCCAGCAAACAATCTTCTTTTATTGCATTAATAATGTATGATCACTTACAAATATTCCACCATGAAATTCTGCTCTTAACGAGCTTGCCAATACAACTTAGAGCAGATTGTGTAACCTGTAATAGACTCAGAAACTTGCTGATAAATACCTATGTTATATACCAACACTATGGAAGAAGTTGTGCACTGCCTGAGTGCTAAATATTTGTCTTTTCTGAACTGATATAACTATTGATATATATGTTGCTACTCCCAGCCTGTAAAAGTTGATATTCGCAACCTGCGTATGCTCCTACTTGCAGCCTGTGTATGTTGCAACTCGTAGCCTGTGTATGCTGCAACTCGCAACCTGTATACCATGATACTTGCAGTCTGTATAAGCTGCAAGTATATGCTCCTACTCGCAGCCTGTTACTATTGATAGATACCCGCACAGTATAAGCACACTTGCAACCTATATAACCTTTCTCCCTCACACTGCAACACACTTGTTGCTCACCCTCTCACTCCAAAACTTGTGTATGTCGAATGAGGGTCGACCTCTTCTTCTATAGGAATGGAGAGGCAAGGAAGAGGGCTCAAATTGGAAGCTTGGATGCATGCTAACATAACTCGACTTTACACTTCAGAAATAGATGAGTTCAAAATTAGAACTCGAATTTACACTTCAATTACAACTCGTCCTTGACTGGACATGCATGCGAACTACACAGCATGCACATGACATGCATGTCATGCATGCAACATGCAACTTAGACACGCATGCAACATGCAACATGCATGCATGCGACATGCAACAAACTTGACAGCTTTGACTTTGACCTAGACATGCAACTTTGACTTTTTACAACTTGACTCTTTACAAGTCAATTCGAACTTCTTCATGGTGGATGGTGTTACACGTGCCAACGCACTAGATCAATACATTTACATCATTTGCAATATCAAGAAGATTGTTTGTTTCTAGCTCATAGGAATTTTATGTTCAACCTAACTTTTGCTAGATGCCTTGACTTTTGCTCATGGCTCACAAGGCTTGACTAGGCACACAGAGGTTGTACGTTCCCCCTGACTTTTTCACTAGTCTATCTATGCTCACAGAGGTTGTAAGTTCCCCCTGAATTTTGCACTAGACTATCTATGCTCACAGAGGTTGTACGTTCCCCCTAACTTTTGCAATAGACTTACATCTTGACTTTTGTCTTAGATTTACAAGGCTTCTACCTTTGCCTTGGCTTGACTCACAAGATCATATAGCATCTCGTTCGTCCTGACTTTTGGTTTGACTCACAGAGGTTGTACGTTCCCCCTGGCTTTTGTCAATACCTCACAAGACTGGTTGATTCTACAAATCTCCCTGGCTAGCCTCAGGGTGGCCCATATGGCCTCTCTCATTGGAGAATGACTGTCGATGCTGCCAAATTTAACATTGTGATGGCAACCTTGCTCAACTTCAGTGATTGTTGGTAGATGGAAGGATCTTCCAACATTATCCCTTTAGTATTGGTTGTACATCATGTACTTTGTGGAGAGATTGATCATGGATATGATAGCTAGTGTGATGCTAGGATATTGGTGATCTTGTGCATCTACACCTATGACGATGGAATCAATGACCAATTCCGAGCTTGCAATTGTTGGGAGTATTGATGAGTACCAACGACAGGGTTGTTGGATTCTCTCAGACAAAGGGAGTTAACCATGATGTTAAGCTTGCTTCATAATTCCCTGATATAGAGGGAGTTGACCATGATGAGGTTGTTGCTTCAATTGCTAGCAATTTTGAGGTGCATGAGAGGGATTTTCGTGTTCACATTTGATGATGACTCTTTTGTTGTGAAAATCTAACAGGCATGTGGCTTATGATCCAAAGTTATGTTCCTTCAGATTCACAGGTGGTCATCACTCTTTGAAGGTTCAAGATGCTATGATAGCATCTTGTGTTGATGGATATACTGATACTTCTACAACATATAGGATCTATATTTCGACACATCGAGAGACTATGATGAACAAAGATGTGAAGTTTGATGAGGACGTGAGGTCTTCCAATTCATAGGATTCTTCTTCATAGATTGAGGAGAAAGAGGATGTTGTTGTTCCAAAGACGGATTGAAAGACTCGAGATGAGTCAAATTCAAAGGTAGATGAGGTGAGATTAGAGATAGATATGCCCTCACCCACCACCCCAACATGCAAGAGATCGAGATGGCTTACCTAGACATTGTAGGAGGCTCAAGAACATGTAGGAGCGCCCAAATCTCCAATGAGGGTGACTATATCTCCTAGGAAATATTCTAACCATGTAGCATTCGCTTCTTCCATCTATGAGCCTTCGAATTGTCTTAAGGAGGAAAGTTGTGATACCTTGATGAAGTTTGATGTTTGGGTTGATTATGAGAGTGTAACAGGTAAATATTTGCAAACAATAGGCTTGGTGGAGTTTCAAAGGGAGTTGATGGATGTTACAAAAAACACTTTTCTCGTAAAGAGGGAGTGTTAGATTTTGGGGTTACTCCAAAAGTGTTTTCACTTTGCTAGGAGAGCACCATGTCTCCTAGCCCCTTGGTGATGCTTCATAGACACATGGATGGATAGTTCAAGTGGATGCTTGACCTTGGTTAGAGTACAAGTTTGGCACCCTTGCTTGGGAGGTTTATACACTGATCGGCTCCTTAACTAACCCATTAGGTGCAAACAATTGGGGAGTCGATTGCTCAACTAGGAGAGATACCTACCTAGGAGGAGGAGTGTTGGGCACTTAACCCTTGGAGTTTGGACGATGTGATATGAGGTACGTGGTATATGGATGAGCTCTTGGTTGGTCCATGATGGACATGCACATGTGGAGGTGGCTTGCTCTTGATTTGCTAGACCTCAACTAAATGCTTATGTGACTTTCTTCTTTGGAGCATTGGAGACCTTGAGACAGCACGGTACTTGCTTAGAGGACGCCCTGCACTAGAGGAGTGATGGACATTCTGAAGAAGGGCATTCAACCCTAGATGCCATTGGGTTGCTTGGATATTTGCATGGAGGCTTGGAGTTGACTTAGGGACACTTGGGTTGCAAGAGTGATCATGTAGGTGGAGTGGACACGGAGGAGCACATGGCATAAGAGGAGGGATCTAGTCCGTGCAAACTTGTGGCAAAGGAGAGTGCACACATCTTGCGTAGCAACATCACCTTGAACCTTGATTATGTACAACAACATCCTTGGAGCTTGACATGTGTACCCTTAGACTGTAGCGCTTCACATGTGTGGGCCTACTTGTTTGTAGTAGGTTGCTTGTAAGGATTTAGGCCCACTTGTGTATTGTTGGCCTCCCTTATTTTTCATATATATAAAAAAAGGAGAGAGTCCTTTCTTTCACTCGCTCATTGTTGTTCATCTTCTATTTAGAGATGGAGCTCTAGCATTCCATGACGAAACCCTAGGAAGGATGTAGTGAGAAGAGTGTTTTGATCTCTCTCTTGTGGGTTTTGTTCTTTATACATTATCTCTCTTGTATTGGAGGCTCTAAGGTTTCTTGGAGTACTTAGAGCATCTTGAATACTAGGGTTAGGGTTCATCCCTTGGAGACTTGGAGATTGGGGTTTTGTGATTAAACCCTAGGTAGGTGGTACTTGTTGAAGAGGAAAGAGGAGACATCTTGCTTGGAGCCAAGGAGTCTTGCTAGTGTGATACTAGTTTGTGGAGGATCTTTAGTTGAGCTAGGATTTTTCATAGTTTTCCTTGACTAGGGTTTTAGAGAGCTAGAGGATTGGACTAACCTTGGGATAAGGATATGGCATGTACATGTACTTCATCTTTATACATATATATTAAATTTCCAACTGTCCAAAATTGTCTCAATTGCAGATTTGATTTTCAGCATTCATTATCTTCTTGGTTTGGTAATTTCCAGCACTAATTTGTCATGCTGATTTGACATAAGTGAAGGTTGAAATTGCTAAGTGATTTAACATTAATATAGAAGATAATAGGGCAGATTTACTTTTGTAAATCTGCATTAATTGCAGTGATTACGGATCTGATTTTATGCTTGGAAAGTGTGCCCTAAGGCTGAAATTTGTTGGCATATGTTTGGTATTCTTACTCTTGAATTGCCTATTGGATTGGGGTTGAAGTGAATTGAAATATTGTCCACTGTTTGCTGCAGTAATTTATATTTCAGATCATCCCTAAGACTGAATATTCATATAAATTGGATCTAGGAATCCTCCGGTGTCAGGTCAAATTTCAGAATTGAATTAAAAGTCAGAATTCCAGATTTTCTACAATTATTTCCGAGGGTGGTGAAAGATTTGCAGGATACCAAATTTATTTCCTTCCCACCCCTTGGGCAGTGCAGACCTGCAGAGGTCTTGCTGTCTCCATCTACAAATCCTTGATCATATAGCCATGAATAATTGTTGCAATTTGAAGAATTCTGCAGTAGGATAAAAAGGAGTGGCAGCCGAGAGAGAAATTGTTTTGTTCTGAGATTGTGGTTCTTTTGAGTCTGTGGCGATGTAAAGGGATTTCGAAAAGAGTGAGCAAAGGAAGAGGTGACGATGGGGGAAAGGGATCGTCCACCTTGACTCTAGCAGAGTTGAGAAAACAAGATTTCACGGAGGAGCCCAGTGGGATCAGCAGGGAGGAATAAGTTTTCTAATGGCAGATTCAGAAAGCTGGAGAGGCACTAGTTCAGGAGGAAGGGGGTCTGAGTGTTGAATCCCACAAGCAATCTCAACTCTGTCATGTAGCCATGGCCATGAAACAAGAGGTCCATCAGTCTCCTGTGGACTGGGGAGTTCGTTTGGAGTAAAAGGAGAAATGGAATGTAGACAAATTGGAGTTAACAGAAGAAAAGGAATATGTGGGCATCAAACTGAGAGCTTAGGATTTGGTAGTTGTTGACTGTTGGAAGGGTGCAGAGGACAACAGCGACATGATTGAGGAAGTGGACAGGTGACTGGATGGAAAACTGGATATGTTGCTTGATGAAATCATGTACAAGTCATTCTATATTGAAGAAGAGAAGGACGCCACTCCACCAGCAACTGGTTCAGGTGCGTTATTTCATTTCCATGGTTTTGGATATCTGCCGGTTTTTATGTTATGGTATGTTACTATATGGTATCTTTAAACATGGATTTATCGAAGCAGATATCAGTTGGTAGCCCATAGAGTTAGGCATGTTACGATCATAAGTTTTAGTAATAACTAAATAAGAGTTTGAATGTTTATGTATGTTGATGAAAGGCATGGAGAAGTTATTTTATAATGATCGGTTATTCGTGAGCCCAACTGTGTAACAGAGACCTCAACAAATTTTGTAAATCTGTACATCTGCCCACCTCAGGCATGGATAATATAAAATATTTTCTTTTTCTTAGCAAATATCTATATATATAAGAAGGCAACCCGCCCAATAGAATAGTTATGACCGGAACAGGATGCGAGGTTAAAACCTGCCTCAATAAGTTAGATGGCAATAGGTATATGCACCACCGACAAGTTTGCACCGCCTACCATCCACGAATGCAGGGAAGTGCCCCATCCACGAATGCAGGGAAGTACCCCGAAGTTTCCCTGAAAGGTTTTCCTTGGAAAAGTAAAAGACAGCAATAAACATAAAATCTAAAGAACAGTTGCAGATGCATGCACCGAGCTGTCAAGACCGAACCATATGGAATCCAACCACGCACAAATAGTACAGGTCCAAATTAGACACAAAACTGTAAAAAAAACCTGCATGCAGACAACAAACCCCAATCACCTACACATAAGGCCTTAAAAATGGTATCCTGTATCTAGTGGATTATGCTCATTACAAACCTCATTACTTCCAAAATATGTTTTTGCACTCCATAACAGGGACTTCCTTTTGGCTCCAGTGCCAAAGTTATTTGTTCTGCCAAACCCACCCAGGCAACAGTTATTTGTTCTGCCAAAATCTGCCAGGACTTGCCCCTGGCCTCGTCCTTTTTTATATGGATTCGCATGGGTTATGTATTCTACCAAATCCACCGAGGACTTGCACGTTATCTCATCGTTTTACTGTCATTCAGGTCAGGAAGGGTAAACCATAACCAGAATGGAATCCTAGTGGACGGCTTAATCCTCCACCAACTTCACCAGCAAACAAAGGCTCCTTTGATAATTCAACATGAATTTAATTGACAAAAAAAATGTTGGGCTTTCTGCATTTTATTATAAAAGAATCATATTGGTTTCCAGAAATGAAAAAAATAATACAAACTCATGGGTGGCTATTCCAAGGCCATGAAAGACTTACTAGGGAGGGCGTTGGAATCTCTGGCGGTGAATTCCAAGTCACCGTTTTCATTTTGAGAAATCCGCTGCAATCCGAAAGCTTGAGCGTTGTAGTTTTGCGTGTTGTGATCGCTGGATCCCAATGCTCCTCTTGCATGTCTATGTTCAAGTTTACAGTTAATAGTAGAGAATTTGTACAATTGAGGGCAGCTCCTCCCTGAATCGAATGTTCGTCTGCTGTGGTCTGTAACATCAGAGTTGAATATGGAAAAGTTGGTGTTTAAATTTGATTTGCACATGGGAAGAGACATCAACGACCTGGTGGCCATTTTCATCAATTTCTTGGTATACAGCTCTGCAACTTATACTTGTAGTGCCCAAAATAACTTTCATTGAAAACAACTGGGGATTTGAATGCTGAGGCTGGGTGGGGGCCTAAAAGTTAAATGGTGATTGTTTTCTTCAACATTATTTTCTCTTATATGGCGAGTCCGATGAACGTGGATTGAAGCATTTCCCTTTCAATCCTTTTCACCTCTGACTTCGATTGCCTGGAAACGTCACAACCCTCCATTTTTCTCACTTGGATTCCCTTTTAACAGCTTCAAACAAGTTGTCATACCTATAAAAGTCATAACCCTTAATTTTCTGCTTTTAATACGGGCCTTGCTAAATATAGGTCTCAAAGCATGTATGTAAAGGTTACAGGTTTTAGAGTTTTCATTTTCAAATTTGGGAAAGAAAGAAAGTAATTTTAATGTTTACGAGGTCTTTTGTATTCAGTCTTTTTTCTGTGAAGTTTTATAATAATCGTTCCCAACTTCTCAACAAACTCTTTGCTGAGTTTCTGTGAAGAGGTGGAGTCAATGTTTAAAAAGTTTTAAAGAGTATTTGCTGTGAGAGTTCATGTTTATCCAATTGAATTGAATTTTCAAATTTAAAATAAGATAAGATTTGATATGAAAAGGGATTTTACATATATATATATATAATAATTTTGTTATATTTAATAAGTTATTTTGAATGTAAAATTATTATTTTATTTTATTTTATAATAAAATAGAGTTATACTTTTTTTATTATAAATATATATAATTTTTATTATTATTTTAATGCATGGAGATTTCCCTCATAGTGAACTTGCAGTGCTTCTTGACACAATAATTTTACTAAATATTTAAAAATATATATAACTCTATTTTATTATAAAATAAAATAAAATAATAACTTTACATTCAAAATAACTTATTAAATATAACAAAATTATTATATATATATATAAAATCCCCTTTCATATCAAATCTTATCTTATCTTAAATTTGAACATTCAATTCATATATATATATATATTAAAAAAATAAATATATATAATGAGATATTTTATAATATTAATATATTATAAAATATTTTAATATATTAAAAAATATATATTGATTTGAATTTGTTTTTTTTATTTGTTTTAGTTTCATTTAATAAATCATGAAAACAATGTAGTGGTTACTGAGATAATATATTAAAAAACATATTAATAAATATATTTTATTTTTTTGAAATACGGGTCTGCTAAGGTTTGCGTGCGCGTTGCCATGAGATCTTGTTGCGGCTATGGAGATCGAGGAAGGGGGGCCTCCCGGCCTCTCTTACAGCTCTGTCATCGCCCCTGAGCAGGGCTTCAAGCATTTCAAATGTCTGCCCTTTGAGCTTTCAGATGAGTTGATTCCTTAGGGAGGATGAGATGTCGAAGGAAAAACCAATGGAGATTGACCCCGAATCAAACCATCCAAAAGCGGCTCGCTCTTGGGAACCAGGCAAATGCATTCTACAGGCTCCTGTAGCACCCAAATATACTATTAGCCATCCAAGGATAGAAGACCAGAAACAATACATGAAGGATTTCGTCGTGATAGGAAAATTCATGGGATTATGGCCATCAAAAAAAGACTTAATTAAATGGATTCAACATTGGTGCAAGCCCAAGGGTCATTATGACCTCCAACTTGGATCAAAAGGCTTCTTCACTATCATCCTACACAACCTAGAGAACAGAAACCGAATCTTTGAAGGAGGATTGTACTTTTACAACTTGGTTGGTCTTTTCCTTTGTTTCTAGATGGAAAAGTTCAGCCCAGAGAAGGAGGACTTCACGCATGCACTGGTCTGGCTCTAATTATACTCGCTACATCAAGAGTTATGGCTGGAAGAAATACTCACAGGCATCGGCAACACGATTGGCATCTATGTCAAAGCTTTGGAGGCAACAAAACAACGAAGGTACACTGCTTATGCCTGAATTTGTGTTTACCTAAATATCTCCAAACCTCTCCCCGAAGCCATTACCGTGGACTACCAGGACGAAGAATGGTCCCAAACCTTGAATTACGAGCACATCCCCTTTCGATGCAGGAAATTCCACGAACATGGACATATATTCCGTGACTACACCCTAAATAACCCCAACAAATCAAATCTCGAGGATCCCAACAAAACCAAGGACAATTTCACCCAAGACACTGCAAGCATGCAGCCAAAAGAGTGCCTCCACAAGCCCCTGTTGGACCCTCAACCAACAACTCTTTTTCAACCCTTCAAACCCCGTCAGAAAATCCCATCATTCCTTCTGACCCCTTGTCAAATCCCTCAGTCCCAGTGCAAGTCCAGGATCCTCCAAACCACATCCCACCTACCCCTGGATCCACTCAAATCCCCAACTCAGAGACCTCCTTTCCTGCAAATCTCGGACCGAAAATTGGAGACCCGGACATAGATCTGGAAGACTAGGAACTGGCAGGAATAAATATGGTACACCTAGAACAAGCCTACCGAAAATAGCATCTCTACACTATACCTCTAGATCAGCTACGCAAAATCCATAAGGTTTTCCTCAACTCTACAGAAGGAGGATCAACCCGCGCCAATCCAAATCTAGGAATACAAAAAGGAAGCTCGAAAGAACATCGCAAACCCACAAAAGAAGAGAAAAAAAGGAGCAGAAAACCAAAACACCAACTCATTCAAGATGTCAACAACTTTCTAGTGAACTCGGGCCAGATCCACCTGATCTCTGATAGTTTTCCTCCCTTCCAACCCTCGTCGTCCTCATGAAGATGTTATCTTGGAATATAAGGGGTCTCAACGCACGAAGTAGGCAAGGCTTGCTCCGAGAAAGGATAATGAAGGAACAACCGGACATTCTACTCTTGCAAGAAACTAAATGCGTGGGAGAGGAAGTTTCTCAAATTCTTCAAAAATGTTGGAAGCAAGTTAATTTAGTGGATGTCGACGCAAAAGGTGCAGCAAGAGAGCTAGTCATACTCTGGAACCATGCCACGGTACTGATGGAGGGCTTCTTCACTTCCATCTGGACCATCACAACCTCCTTCTGACTCATCGGCTCAAACAAGTCAGGCTTTATCACGAATGTCTATGGCCCTACATCCCCAGGAGACAAGGACGCCTTCCTCTATCATTTGGAATGGATTGCTAATCATATTGACAATCATCGATGGATCCTTGGGGGAGACTTCAATATGATAACAGGTCTAGAGGAAAAGAAGGGGGGCACGCGAAGATTAGGAAATGGCAGTCAGTAGTTCCACTGAATCATTGGTCAGCTAAATCTCATTGACATAGAAACGGATAATGGACCCTTCATTTGGTCCAATGGACGCTCGAGGACACAACATGTCTCTTGTAGATTAGACTGCTTCTTAATCTCGGAACCCTTCATATTGGGCGACCTCTCTTGGAATGCCACTGTGATCGACACTCCAATATCCGATCATTGGTCGATACTCTTATCGATAAGTATCAGTGGCACACCAGGGAGGAAACCCTTTCGCTTTGAAAAATTCTGGCTGACACATCCGGACTTTCAATCCAACATAAAACTCTGGTGGAAAGAAGCAACAATCACCACAGGCGCTCCTATGTACAAATTTCAACAGAAGCTAAAAAACCTCAAGCAACATTTAAAGGTATGGAATAAATCCACTTTTGGCAACATTTTCCATGCTCAGGAAATCCTCAACCAGCAAATTCGAGACATTCAACAGCAGATCTGAACACAAGACCTCACCAACTCCTTAAAGGAGCAAGAATCCCTACTCAAAAATCAGATGGCTGAAAGACAAGCGCAAGAAGAAATTTTCTAGAGGCAGAAATCATGTATCCAGTGGCTCAAAGAGGGAGAAAGAAACACCAAATTTTTCCACAGATCGATGCTCCAACGTCGACATACTAATCGCATCACTCACCTTGTCTCGGACCAAGGCCTGGAAATCCAAAAGCACGCAGACATAGAAAAGGAATTAATGTCTTACTACAAGAACCTTCTTACAGAACCCCCTATAGATCGCACTCGAGCTATCGACTCAATCCTCAAGCATATTCCAAAGGAGGTCACTAGTGAACAGAACAAGGTCTTGACGCCTCCTATTACCCAAGAAGAAGTGGATCAAGCCCTCTGGGATACTCCGCTAGGCAAAGCCCCTAGGCCCGACGAGTTCACTTCGGACTTCTTCCATCATTGTTGGGATATCATTCGTGAAGAAGTCTGGGAAATTATAGAGGATTCCAGAAAATCAGGGCAGGTCTTACAGGCCCTCAACACCACCTTCATCACTCTCATTCCAAAAGAGAAAAATGTCACCTCCCCAACTCACTTCCAACCCATTGCACTCTGCAATGTGATCTACAAGCTAATCACGAAATTCATAACCAAGCGTCTTAAACCTATCCTACTATTCATCATCTCTCTGGAACAATCAGGGTACGTGGAAGGCAGGCAGATCTTGGACAACATCATTCTAGCTCACGAAGTAATCCATTCGCTTCATGTGACCAAGTCTCCTGGTATGCTTCTAAAACTGGGTCTTTCCAAAGATTTTGATAAACTTAGCTGGAATTACTTGGAATCAACCCTTCTAGCCTTTGGTTTTGATACTTCTTGGGTCTCCTGGATTGTTAATCTCACCTCCTCATCCCTGTTCTTCGTCCCTTCCAAGCCTTTCTCTCCCTCCAGAGGAATAAGACAAGGGGATCCACTTTCACCATTTCTCTTCATTTTAGTGGTGGAAGGGTTGAGTCGCGCCATTCAAGCAACCATCACAAATCACTCCCTCTTAGGACTCACCCCCCATGGAATCTCTCTGCCCATTTCGCACAGTCAGTTCATGGATGACATCCTCTCAATGGGCATCCCCACAGTCCGAGAAGCTCTATGAATTCACATTATGATCAACCTTTTCTGTGATGCTTCAGGCATGGAAGTAAACCTCTCTAAATCTCAAATCTTCTTCTTCAACACGCCTATCTAGATCCAACGTCATATCATGGAACTCTCGGGGTTCACCCGAAGCATCCTCCCTTCTAAGTATCTTGGAATCCCCCTAATTGACAATCCGCTAAGAAACACTTCCTGGGAAGATCTGTTATCCAACTTTAGGAAAACGTTGGCCTCTTGGACCTTCTACTCCCTCAATATGCTTGGTTGCCTCATCCTCCTTAAGTCTGTCCTTCAAGCCCTCCCGATCTATGCTTTCTCGGTGCTTGCGGCCTCAAACATTATCCTCATCACTCTAAGAAATATTCAAAGGAACTTCCTCTCGCAAGGATCCAAAGAGGGACGCAAATTGGCTCTGGTCAGTTGGAAAAATAACGTGTAAACCAAAGTACGCAGGGGGACTCGGTCTCAGAGATCCTTCTATTCTCAATAAATTCCTCAGTGCAAAAATCTAATGGAGATGGTTAAAAAGGTTGAAATACCTCTGGGCGCGTCTATGGAGGAAAAAATACACACCTTCCACACCGTAAAAAGATCTAATCAGATGGAATGGTCAATGCCCTAGATCTCTCATCTGGAATGCAACTAGGCATAATAAGGGGATGATAACAGATCACACTTTCTCAGAACTGCAAGATGGGACCTCGGCCCTATTCTGGAGCGACTCCTGGCAATAGCTTCCGGCCCTGGATAAAGATCCCAATCTGCGCACTTTTATTCCCTTCACGACAAGCGCAGGTCTCCATAAGGTTGTTGACTTTTGGATTCTAGAAGACAACAGAGACACCTGGCACAAATGGAAAAACACCCATGAAGCGTTGCATATCCCTCTCGAGATAAACCGCCAGCCTCTGCTCGATCAACTCAATTCCAGGATAATCTTCAGCCAACAAGGGGAGGGCATTCTAAAGTGGGGACACTCCAATACTAGCACCTTCAACCTTCAAGAAGCTTATTTTCTCGGCGTTGGACATAACTCCCTCACAAAAGAAGTAATTTGGAACAAAATCTGGGGCGCAAAGCTCTGGCCAAAAATTAGCACCTTCCTCTGGTTAACGACGAACAATAGTATCCTCACCTGGGACAATCTAATGAAAAGAGGTTTTACAGGCCCCTCCTGGTGTCACCTTTGTTGTAACGAGGAAGAGACTCAAAACCACCTTCTCAATATTTTCTCCTACAACTCGCATCTTTGGGACCAATGTGCTAGCATCATGAGAACCTCGGATAGGAATCGTCTCGGTATCAGGGAAACAATAGAGGGACGGTGAGATTCAATTTTCCAATCTCCCATCCTAAACAGAATTTGGCAACTTCTACCTGGTTTTATTCTTTGGCAAATCTGGAAAGAACGAAATCGCAGAATATTCAAATCCTCCTCCCTAGGTTGGTAAGAAGTCTGGGCTAAAATCCACTCCAACAAAAAGGAAACAATCAACTTGCACCCCTGGACGAATCAGGACTGGAACTTCCCGACAAATGAGCTCATCATTCTCAATGCTTGGCAACTTCATCTCTCCCCCTCTCTTTCATCCCCCCTCCCAGGTAGCACTTCTAAGACCAACCCCTCCCATTGGGAGGCTCCGCAAGTAGGATATCACAAAATCAATTTCGATGGATCCTCCAAGGGGAATCCAGGACCAACATGTTATGGGGCAGCCATACACGACAACAAAGGAGAAATCCTCCGCATCTCAGCTAGGAACTTGGGCCATAACACCAACAATGCAACGAAAATTTGGGGATTGCTCAAAGGTCTGCAAGTGGCCAAAGAGCAAGGGCTAAACCTCCTTATAGCATAAGGCATTTCACAGATAGTCATTAACCTCCTCTCTCATCTCCTCAATGGTGCAGATCCGGAGAAGATCTCCCCAACCTGGAGACTTCTGAACGGGTTGATCAGAATAAAGTCAATCCTTCAGTCGCAGTGGGTTATTCTTCCTTCCCACGTCTGAAGAAACGCAACTCAAGTAGCAGATATGTTGGAAAACTTTGGGGTAGACCTACAGTAAGGAGACTTCTTGTGTTCTCTAGCCTCTTCTCCTACTCACCCCTTCGTGATTGCTTGCAAAAACATGGCTCACAACAAGGACCAGCCCCCAAATGGGGTGACAACAGATATGACGGGTGGATGGCGAGACGGGAAGACACTTGGCCATGTCCCTTTCCACCTTGAGCCAGCGCAACCCGCACCCACCTCCACCATTAATTCATGCCTTTAATACCTCGGCCTCGACAACTTTGCATTCATTTGAACTCGAACTCATTTAATGGTACGACGCTTTAGTTCGTGGGAGAAATAATGGCTATGGGTTGGCCGAAGGCCCAGTCCCATCGTCCTGACAGGTTCAGTGGATTTAGGCTAGCGCTGAGGAACGCCATGGCTCATTCGAGCCCTTGGCCTTCAAAGTTTTGGCTTTTCTCCTGCAAACGTTCTAGTTTTATGCCTATGGATCGATTTTTCTTGGCGCTCTCAACCCTCGGCGCCTAGTTCTCTTCCTTCGGTCGGTTGTGGCGTTTGCCTATGGTTTGTTTCCATTCCATTGCATAACAATTCTCATGCTTTCCTTCTTGGGTCTCCGATGATTCTCCTCATGCCGCGAATTCGAGGCAAATCAAAACGGGGGGCAGCCTGGTACGTTGCAAGAGGAAAAGGAGAGAGAGAACGAGGCAAGCAGGCTCTTCCAAGCTTGCCTCCAAACCTTGCGCGCGCCTCCACCCCAGAGCGTCCCATAGCTTCTTCTCGTGTCATCTCTCCGGACCACTCTCCCGAATGATCCATTTCTCTAGGTCTACCTCCTCTGCCTTCTCCTTACGCCTGTCGAGTTGAATGGTTCAACAACCAGGGCAACTCCCTGGGCTTCGCGCCAAAACTCATCCCATCACCCCCCCGCCAGCCTCTGCCTCCGCCTCCCCCTCCTCCACCTACTGCTCCCCCCCCTCCACCTACTGCTCCCCCCGTTCCATCTGTCCCTTTCTCTTCTTCGTCCTCTTTTCTCCCCTCTCCCGACTCCACCACTTCTTCCTTTGATCTACCTCCACCAACTCCACCCTCTCCTGTTTGTACTCGTTGCTCTAGGAAGGAAGCTATCACTGACTCTTTGGATGCCATCAAGCGAACAATTGAGGATATCAAATGTGCCATCAATGCAATGCAACACATAGAAGAAGAACGAACTCGTCGTGAGGAACACTTGACAACTCTTCTTCAAGATCTCAGGCAAGTTATATCGGACACAGGGGCTCCAAGCAGGGACACCACGCAAGACCAAAGGCACGAGCAGAGGCTTGACCCCAACTCAGAATAGCCTCTTCTCGCTCAGGTTTCCTTTTTTTTCATGCATCCAGACAATTTATCTCACAAGTTCTTTGCCTTGCGCGACATCTCAGTTATAGGATTTTGCAGATTTAGTTCATTTCAGTTTTGTGTTTTGGTATGGATAGTCTAGCAAGCAGTATAATCACCTTGCGTGGCATTCTAGATCTAGTTTGATACATTTCAGGTTTATTTCAGTTTTTCAAGACTTGCATGGTTACTGTGAACTTTAATGGTCACGTGGCAGCTTTGGTTTCCCACCAGGGAAAAGCTGCCACAACCACCTGGGATAGTATGACAGGTGTAACTCTTATTGCTTAGCAAGCTCTAATACAAATTCTAACTTATATATA
>JASDQU011508106.1:8586-18662 GCA_032191745.1 Picea mariana
GGGGGGGGGGGTTCGGAATGAGGTGGTTTTTTTGGTGGGCCCTGTCCCAACGTATCATCTATTCATTGCATCATACCTCCTCCTATCTAGACCACTTACTGCTTACCACCCTTCCATCTTACCACCCTTCTGGAAATACCATATTGCTCTTGCCTTATGACGTAATCCTCCATTATGCTACCAGCTTCGTCCCTACATTTGCAATAAACCAACTTAGGCTAAAAAGAACAATAAGATAATAATGTTAGAAATAAAATAAGTTAATTAGATTAATTAAAATATGCTATACTAGTTAATAATCAATTAATTAGTTAATAATTAGGTTAGTTTGTTAGAATAAACATTAATAAAAAATAATAATAATAAACAAACCCTGTTCTACATAACTAGCCTAATATCCTATTTCAAACAAATCTAAATTTGACAGAGAGATCCCTCTCTAAGTATCGAAGGGATAGATCCCTGACTCAAAGCGGTTTTGATGTTTCCTTTGTGACTACCTCCACAGCCTTGGGAAAATTACAGAGTGCTAACAGAGGCTTCAGTGCTTTCACCCTCTGCTTTCCTATGGAGTGCTTCGTACCTGAAGTTCCATATTTGGTGCCACACATCCACTTTAATATCAATGGTTGTCCAATGGAGTGAATCTTCATCCTCCATGTGTCTCCTCACAGATCAACGATCCACGTTCCTTCCTTCGGATCAAATACCCTTAGAAGTTTCAGGCTTTGGCACTTTGGGACATCTCGAAACACAACTTCACAAAACCCCGAAGTATGATTCTTTAAATTTCTCGATCTAGTGACATCTTTCCAACCTAGATCAATGGCTCCTAGCTACTTCGGCTATTCGGGCTTCGGTGATTTCAAAAATCAAACTAAATTCTCGAAGCGATTCCTTTGTTCTACTGGACGCTGACCTAACAATCGATGCTCCTCCCCACAAATAATCCGAGGGATGTTGTCGCTCCTCCTCTTGAGATTTTGACTTTTTCTGCCTTGGAATATTTTGTCAGTGTTCAAAGGCTTTGACCTTTGACCTTTCTCCTACGAGTTTGCCTCCTAGATTTCATCTTTGCTCTCGTAAGCGTTATCTCTTTTGAGCTTTAGGACTTAAAATTATTCTTTTTCCCACAAACTCCTTACATTATCTCTTCTGATCTTTTCAGTTTACTCAATCTCCTAAGGGTCTCGGTCCCTTTGTTTCCTTTCAAAGGAAAATTCTGTGCTCTCCTGGCAACCTTTTTCTCAAAGCACACCTTGCTGAGCATTTTCTACAGAGTGTTCAACATCTCTGTGGGTATCTTCCTCTGATACTCTTCTCCCTGAACTCAACAAAGAGTTCTCTCTGTGCACACTTGCACTCACTCGATGCCCACCTGGCAGAGCCCTATAGAGTTCTCAGTGACTCTATCTCTCTCTGAACTCAACACAGAGTTCTCCCTATGCACTCCTTTCACTTTTGTTGATGAAGGTTCAACGATATCTCTCCTAAGCTTCTCTGAGGGTAACTTACCTCTATCAACGCACTCCTTACAAAAAATGTCCACTTCTTGCACTCGAAAACTCAAAGAAGAGAAATAATTGAAACTTATTCCATACTTCACCAGTTTATACATTCAAACAATGAAAAACATATAAAAACATAACAATGAACACAAATACATAAACACACTATATGCTAGAAAACTACTTTTCTATTATCTCTGTGAGTGTCTCCTAAGCGCTCTATGAAAATTTGACTTGTTTCTAACACTCGTTGAACTCTGCAAACACAATGTGCAGTCAATCGGAATTTGTCAGGCCATCATTCCTTAACCAATCCCATAACATTCATAAACCAATCTAATTTAAGAAAACGTTCATATTTC
Source organism: Picea mariana (assembly GCA_032191745.1). Taxonomy (NCBI): domain Eukaryota; kingdom Viridiplantae; phylum Streptophyta; class Pinopsida; order Pinales; family Pinaceae; genus Picea; species Picea mariana. The sequence continues at coordinate 10,457 of JASDQU011508106.1, forward strand.
ATTTTCTTTCCAAGCTCTTCTCTGCTTTGTAATAATTTTCGGGCACTATCCCCTTTCTCTCAGTCCCCAATCCATGTGATCATGGGCCATGACCAAGCGATATATCACTAGGTGTTTACTCGGGCCTTTGGCTGTGGAAGATTTCAAAGAACCACACAACAATCTCTCAGAGTTCCAAATTATCGAACTTGCGATGTAGGGCGGATCAATCATCCACGTCTACTCAAAATTTGACGGCTCACACTTACTATGGAACCTCAGGTGTCTAATTTTTGGGTCTTTGGGTCTTCAGGACTTCGACGCTTCGAAGGATCTTGCATCCACACATCCGAACTATTAATCTCCGAACATTCCCAATCACCTTTGGTGACATCATTACGTCACATCACTTAATGTTTTCCAATTNTGCAATGGTAGTTTGGAGAAACCCATCTTTCATCCCGCAATTCTTTTGAAGCTCACACATAAACCCTCGGTGAAACTGAGGTTTGGATTGAGTGACCACCTTGGATAATTAACTTATGTGCAAATTGGGTCCCCGCAATTCCTCCTGGCCATCAATTTAGATGTATCGTGATCAACGCCAGTGTGGGTTCTCCAAACTTCAACTTTGTTACGTAACCTCGGCCCCACTAGCCCTACTCATAAGGAAAGCCACATGGAGGAATACTAGCGGCTGATACGTGGCCCATTCAGATGGGTGACACACATCACGTTCCAAATAGAATTTCAATCTTCCACGGGTTCATAACTGACTTACATGTGGCACACATCCCATGTGTCCATGTCCATTCAAGTGGTGTCATCATGACTCACTACCTCAACTCTTCGAGAGATTTCACCCTTCACTACTATGTTTTACCTTTTTAACATTGGCTTGATCCAACGGTCGAGCTCTTCTCCCTAGATCTATGGTGTAGATCCACTTTGAGGCTTCAGAGCTTCGAGCTTTGGGATTTCTCTTATTTTGCATCAACTTCACCGAAGTCACGAAGTCCGAAGGGCTTCTAGGTAAACTCCTCTACACCTTCCCTAGATATGATGGTCGTAAGGGATTTCTCTTCCTTTCAAACAGATCCTATGGCACAAAACAGACTCTGTTACTCTGTGGATTTCCAAAGGAATTCATGGATAACTACCTCGCATCATTACCATATGTGATGGTCATGAATGAGTTTCCTTCTCCCAAATAGATCCTAAGGTCCACATTACTCTGTGTCCCAATACCACTTCTGTCATGGTTTTACGACACCGCTACTCCTCCTGAGCTTTGTAACACGACCAAGGTAACTTCTTGACACTCAGGAAAGTTTTGAGGTTCAAAATTGGTCCTCTAGACACAATTTCCACTTGAACCTTGAGTCCAATGACCACTTACCCAACCCATCTAGGCTCCGTGTTGAAACCTTGGGTCAGAACTTGAGTTTTGTCCATTTTGACAACAACTCCTTCTAAAACTCTTGCTTCAACTTCCTTTAACATGGATCATCCAGGCTCAGTGTTGAAAACCATTCTCTGATACCATATTGTAACATCTCCGAGCCTCGAAAGATTGGGTAATGCTACCATGAAGAATATACACTTATATGATATATATGCATTTTGATGAATTTAAAACACTTAATCATGATAGCACAAAATTACTGCTACTAGTTCAGATTCAAACAAGATTAACAGTAAATCCATATGCAATGGAATACATGATAACATTCAAGCATCACAAAACATGCATAAAATACATAATTAAGCACATCATTGATACTTATATTTTAGACGAAGTAAATCCACCTACTTCATGTAGACCTTCCATGAACCTTTCATCCTTAGACCGCGCTGCTCATCACTCTCATTAGTAGGGCACCCCTAAGCTAGGACTAAACTCCACCAGGAAAGGGAATTATAGGCTTGGCAAGGACAACAAGGAATTTGCACAAAGCAACACGAAGGATCTTTTATCCCAAGAGCCACTTAAGCCCACAACTCACAGACCCTCATTCCCCACATGCCTACTCCACCCTAGGAGAGTACACCTTCACTACTACAATTCCATTAGTCAATACACCTCCCTTACCTTGGGCTTCAGCAAAAGGCTAGACCAGAATTATCAGAGTATTGTAGCTGCTATGGCACTCCCTTCCAGGAGAACTCACTTCCCAACAAACTCTCTCTCCTGAGAGAGTTGCTCACAGGCCTGACATCCTGCTTCTTCAATTCAACTCGTAAGCAATAATACAAAAGCATTTGTCTAGCATATGGGTGACAACAGCAACAGGAACAGCTATGGGCACCGAAAATGGAAACAACCTAATGTTAAGACACAACACGGCTCAGGTGAACACAAGGCAACAACCCCAAATGGTTAAGGCATGAACTCAGATTTTTAGTGTGGATAAACCTGGGTTCACAGAACACACAGGTTGGATTTTCCCTCCCCAACTAGTTTCTCAGATGTGCGAGGTTATGCAGAGGGAAGATGCAGAGGCCCCAATGGGTTAGATGACGAATGCTAAATGGAAAGCGAAGCTCCTTCCTGTGAGCAATTTTCTCAACTCTGTATAGGTAATCAGAGGTCGACATCTGAGGCCAACGAGTTCAAGCAGAGGATGGAAGAATGGGGATCAAACCCCCCAACACAGGTGATGCTTCATATTTTAACTGCATGAGCCTAGGTCAACACTTGTCTTCCTGGAGATGCATGCACTCCATTTAGCTTACGCCCCCTCTCCAGGAACTTAGGACAACATTCATCAATTGTCCACCTTAGCCTTTATGAAATAATATTAAAAATATTATTCCTCTAGAGGTAAGCCCGCTAGCTTATCCCCTAGGCCCAAATACTTAGCCCCCTCCCTTAACCAACCTTGTGGAAGCTTAGTCGCCCATCAATATTTCTTCAAGCTTAGTCTACATGTAGTGATGTTTATATTTTATTAATGATCTTCATAATTACATATACAAAATCAGGCTCCTAGCCTTTAACACTTAGGCTCTCCAGCCTAATAAACACATAAGCCCACCAACTTATCAACAGTCAGCTCACCAGCCTACAAAACTTGTTTACAATTCATAAATACAACTGGGGATTGTCCTTGGGGTATTACAGTTGGTGGAAATATGAATAGAAAGTACATTGGTCTATGGAGTCACTAAAGTTGAAAGTCAATAAAACTTGCTGGATACCTCGTAGATCAAAGAAAGGACTAAATAGAGGCAAGATAGAAAGTAATATTCTAAGCCAAATACATATGTTGTAGACATCAGGTTACAGATAAAACAATAATCCTTCAAGGCATCTAACAAATATGAATCTCAAAGAAATTATAACAGAAGTACAACTCGAACTACATGCAACAGAGCATCTAATAAAGATGAGTTCAGATACATATATTTTACATCAACATAGGGAAGAAACCATACAATATAAAGTATAAAACATGAAAGAAAAGACTCAGGAATCACATGAATAAAATATCACAATCACATGTATCTTTGTGGTCAAAACTCAAGGACTTCTGTTCCAACAATTTTTTCATTAACAACAAGGAAAAATTACAATATGTTCAATAGTATTCCTATACACACTTGCCACCCATTTAGTTTTCATGGATTTTTGAATATATACAAAAACATATGTCTATAGTATCAAATTCGGATTCAACTATGATCCTACAAAAGTGCTAACAGTTGCACATGATCAACATGAGATATTTAACGAACTTCTAAAAACAAGGAGTCGACTTGTACTCATTTAATTTAACTACAACAACTTTGATATGACAATAAAGGAAACCCAAAATTGTGATTTCCACTACTGATTTTTGTTGGAGATGAGATGGCACACTTTTCAAACCATTCAAGTTGAGTTGGAGGTGTTCTGGTCATTTTGTCACTATTGTGTAACAAGTCCACTGTGCAATCACCACCTACAGGAAAAATGCAACAGAGTTGCACAACAACAAGTGGTCTGTCATCTCGTTTTTACTTTTGATCTTTAACTGATAGTTGACACTATCTGAGGTTGATTTAGATCTTATGAAGAGGATGTGGCTCCTTATAGCTATTTTTAGTACTTATTTAAATCTTTCTTTATTTCCCAAATCATCAAAACCACGAGTAATAGTGCCTCTTTGATAAAATATTGTGCTTATGTATGTGACCTTTTGCAAAAAAGGACTCAAAATGGAAAAATAAAAAAAATGTGTAAAAAAAGACTCAGTTGTTCAGTCCTCTATTGCTTTATCTAGAAAATCAAGCTTTCCCTTCTTTCATATCTCCATTTGTTGCAAACATTGTTTGAGGGTCTTGTTCTCCTTCCTCAAAATGAGGTTTTGCTGATAAAAACTCTTCAACTATGTGTGTAATGGTAGGGTCCTTATCACCATTGACGAAACTTTTTCTATTGCAGGTCGACAGTCTCTTAGTTGTTATGAAAAATTCATTTTGAATTCCCTATCTCCCTTTGTAACAAACCTATGGTGGGGACATCAAAATTTCACTCTTCTTAGGAGAATCAAAACCCCCATTTGGGGTCTCTATTCCATTCTTCTCTTCTAGAGTGTTCCAGCCACGGTCTCCATGCTCCAAACCGAGCTCAGAGCTGGCAGATATCCTCTCCCAAGTTCTTCAGGCTTTTCCATCCATATATACTTGCATATGATTGTGGGATATGACTAGACGCCAGGACAACCACCGTATGAATACTTCAGAGTGTCAAATATCCTAAGTTCACAATCCGATGTCGCGTGTCCTCAGATATTTTGATGGCTCTGATTCACTTCAGGACTTCGGCATTCAGGAGTTTCAAACGCTCCAAATTCTTTTCTCCCAGAATTACTCTATACCTAGAGTTAAAGATAGAATAGAATGCATCCCTCATGATCGATGACTATGATCTACTTCAGGAATTCGACGTTCGATATTTTCAAACACTCAAAATCCTTTTTCCTCTTAAATACTTCATACCTAGAGTTATAGATCAAGTGCCACGCGTCCCTCATCATCGACAGTTTTGATATACTTCAAGACTTTGGCATTCGGGAGTTTTGAACAATCCAATCATCTATTTCCTCTGAAGTGCTCCATACCCAGAGTTACAGATCAAGCGCCACATTTTTTCCCCGATCAACGGTTGATATCCATCTCTTGCCCCGCTTTGGGTGACTTGCGGTCAAAGCTCCTCCATGTTCTTTCTTCCGGAGTACCAATCCTCTGAAGTGACGGATCTCATGCCATGCATCCTATTCCAATGGACGATTCAGATGAAATTTGGCTCTCTAATCTTTTGGATTTTTTGTTCAACACACTCCCTTTTCTCCTAGAGTAATTTTCCTCTAAAATGATAGATCTTCTGCCATGTGTCCCTTTGAACGAATGACTCGGATGACTTCTAGACTCTAGCCTTCATAAATCCTCATGCCTTCACACTTCTCCTCCCCTAGAGTGACTTCTCTCTAGAGTGCACGATCTGAGGACACCTATCCCCTTGGCTTGGATGGCTCATGTTTACTTCGGATCTTCGACTCTTCAGGAGTTTTGTGATGAAAAATCCTCTTTTCTCCTAGAGTCGGTCAGTGTCGGGCTGACCACATCCTCAGTGTGACGGTACGAGGGTATCTATGTGACCCTAGAGATCTATGGCTCATAACTTCCATTCAAGGGTCCCTTGGGTCCTAGTGTGTGCCACTTCGAGAGGGACACCTGGCAACGTCATCACTCGACACATGGGCCCCCACATGATCTCGACGTAATACACGCGTCCCTATGATCAAACATTCGTGAGAGATCCTGAAGGATCCTTATATCTATGGTCCACATTAACTTTGGGACTTTGGGACTTCAGGATTTTTGGCATTACCAAACTGTTGTCCTCCTGAAGTGGTCAATGTCAGGATGACTATATCGTAGATCCAACAGTTGGGATAGTCCCTAATCATCCTCAGATCTATGGACCAAGTTAACTTTGGGACTTCAAGACTTCGGGGGATTCACCTCCTGTAAAACAAGTATGCTCAGTTCGTCGGACCCGCGAAGTTTGAAGGGATCAAAGGGTTAACGCCTCGGTTCCTTCTCCAAATTCAACGATCATGGAGAACTTCGTCTCCTCCCAAAATAACTTCATTCGTTCATATTCCTAATGAAAGGATATTCCCTTTCAATACCTGAATCTCTCTATCCTTCCTGATATTAACCGAATTCTTCTTCCAGTAGACTCTGAATGATTGGGAGTGTCCACGGGCACATGTGAAACTATTCCCAAGGTCAACGAACTCACAGTTAATTTATTTTAACTTGATCCGCCTTGGGGATTGAGAATTTACATATACAAACCATATAGTCGCTTGCTTTCTTAAATACACAATTAAGAAAATATAGAGGGATATATTCTAATCATCAATAAAACATACTCATTCCAACAACATTCATAGGATATCCAACTTTAATTCATAGTTACCACTTAAATACACAGGATATGAGAATACTTATCTAGTACAAGTTGTAGCCAACTAACTGACTGTGGGTGTTTTCCTTTCCACCCAACCATAGGATCAAAGGAATTCATTATTAGCATTATGGCCACCCCCATTCCAATCCATGATATCACTAGGGAATTTATTCCAATTCTCAATGATCCTTTCTCTTTCACATCTTCCATGAGGTTTATTAGTTGCTTCCTCACCATCAAGCTCACGACCTTCTTCTCAGGTCTCGTTCTCTACATACTCTCAGATATTTCTTTCTATGTCACAACCTTGAAGAGGTTTATCAAATGCTTCCTCAACATCGAGATCATGACCTTTGTCTCATTCTCTGTTGGCATGTTCCTCTCAATCTCCACTCTTCTCTTTATATTCTCTTACGTGCCTTGCATGCACATCCCTCCTATCATGTTTCCTCTTGTCAGAAGGAAACCTAGGTCATTATGGGCTTGTTGGACCCTATGGTACTTCAAGATGACCTTCTGCAGATATACCATGCTTCCATTCATGGGGTTGGTTGAGGGTTCAACCACTGGTCCTTTTCTTATTAACTCTTCTCTTATCGTTTTCACATTCTTTCCTCTAGTGATATCATGGATAGTACTTTCAAGGATTCAACCCCACGGTCAGTTATTGGCAATTAAACAATAATACATTTACATGGTTCCCATGCCACAACATGGTAGTCCTAATTAATTATTAGTTACAAGTTGGGGGAAACAGGGGTGTTACAATCCCATCCCCCTTAAAAGGAACACTCCCCTGGGTGTTCTTTCTCAGTAACACCTGTCATGCCTTTCTCATTCAACCATTTCAGAAGTCTTGACCTTCTTCCTTGGTCAAGTCCTTTTTCAAACTCTTAATATTTGTCACCTTCCTTCAATAGCTCTTGGACAACAACCACATTAATCATAGTGTCATGCGAAAACATTTTACTGTTGCATAAAATTTCTAGGAAAATTTCATAGTCTAGCACAATACTTATCTGCGTAGTTTGTGGATTTGTATCCACATGGATGTATTTTTATTCTTGCTCATTTTTTTTTCTTGATATATGCATTGTGTGCATGATCCCAATCAATAGTTTACCAGAACTATCAGAGTCTCCTCTTCCTTGCGGTCACTCACCCTCCAGGCCCAGGCTCAGGCATCCCCTTCTCTGTTATACAGTTCCTCGAGTGATCCATCTTTCCTTGCCAAGTTTTATTCACATAGGAAGAATCCCAGATATTTTATCAAGATTTATAGTCGAGGCATCCCTCATACTTTCTTTGTCGAGGTGCCACTCTGGCTTGTGTTGCCTCCACACAACATATTCTAGGTGATCATGGCTTACCATGGGGTTCTCATGGCTCAGCAATTGCCTCCTTCATGACTTTCAACTGGATAGAATTCATCCATCCTTTCTGGAAGATCTTTTCTTCTCACCTGTATCACAGGCATACAAAATTCATGAGACATCACTACCACTCTAAATTTCAAAATTTTATTGCAAATCTGTCACCCACAAATTTTTCCAATTTCTTCATTTATTTTCAGATTTGTTCCTCATGGAACCAAATTCAAAAGAATGGGACTTTCCTCCCCATATTAGTTTATATCAGCAGGCAATCGGTCTTCCTTATGGGATTACAACATTTCCATATCCAAAACTCTTTCTTCTTGCAAGTCATTCTTTACACAACCAAACAAACTATTAGTTTCTCTCTCTCTCTCTCTCTCTCTCTCTC
>JASDQU011508109.1:0-11515 GCA_032191745.1 Picea mariana
CTGGAATTGACAATTTATCAACCCACTGGTCCTTTCTCGCATCTTGCAATCTCGCAAGTTTGTGGGTCGTGGCTCCCGACTCTTCCCCTCAAATATCGCGATACTTGAGATCTTAAAATGGGTATAGCTCTTTCTTCATTCAGCACCCTCCTTGTGCGACCAGTAGCTAGGCCAAGCACTAGCACTTTTTGCCTCTCGCGCCTTCGTGATTTCAACCGTCGAGCCTTGGCACCTTTCTTTCTCGAACCCTCGAGAGGTGAGATTTGACCTTTCTCCTCTCGTTCTCGCTTCTTGCAACTTCATGAGCCAAAGGCTTGAACCTTCATTCCCCTTTCTCCTGAGTACCCGAGACGTGAGAGGTCAACGAGATGTTAACCTCTCCGTATAGGTGATGTGTGTCCACTAGTTTAATTCCCGGGCCCACTGTGTAGTTCTGCCACATGTCTCTTAGGTGAAACCTCGACACTTTGCGGCTTCACTTCTCGCTTCTTCGAGCAAATTTTGGGCTCTCACCCGGTGAACCTCCGAGTTCACGAGATCCTTTGATCTCTGACATTTGTCCTCCTTCGATGGACGACTTAGATTACTTTGCAACTTTGCTTCTTGCGACTTGGAGTTCTCAATCCTTGGGTTTTCACCCTACGAATCTCCGAGTTTGTGAGATCTCTGGATCTCTGCCACCTGTCCTCCTTCCAACGGACGACCCTGATCCACTTCGTCGCTTCGCCACTTGCGAAGTTGAAAACTTCTCCTTCGGACCTTCGATGCCCAAGTCCCCGATACGGGTGATCTCGCAACAGGTGTCCTTCTTTCGACAAACAACTTAGATTCCTTCGCTATCTCGGGACTTCGCCTTTCGCGCTTTCGTGAGTCTCGCTACAAAGGTTTCGACCCTTCACCTCCCGAAACCCAAGGATGATTTTAAGGATGGAAATTTATTTTAAAATGTAGAAACCTTGGCGAATCTTACTAATCCTTCATATGCCAACTTTAAATGGTTGGCGCTAATTTTGTAAAAATATTCAAATTTGTAAGGATTTTATATAGTTTTTTATAAATTTTTGGCGATTTTTAAGGTAAAATAATTTTATCCTATAGAATTTGGGCAAATCATTTTTAAAATAGCGAATCTCTTTTTTGGAAAAACCATGGAAAATTATCCCATGAGTGAAATTTAGCCCCTAAAATCATCCATGCTGAAACCTCGAGATGTGAAATATGTGAGTGATCTGACAGCCCTGTTGGCCTAGATCCTATGGCTCTATTCTCCCGAGATTTACACTTAGAAAACACGCACCATAACCTTCTTTCTCCTCTGTGGGATCTGATGGCTTCCAGGACCTCTTGAATTCTCCACGGAGAACTTCAACCGTCCAAAGCTCCCTTGACGATTTCTACAAAATGAACACAGTGTTCTTCCACAAAATTTCTCCTTCTTGCAACAATGTCGGTGCGTCTCCTCACAATTCTTCAAGGCACCAAACTTCTGTGATTTTCTTCGATGACTACGAAGATCCTATCCCTCCTAAACTTTCTCCAACTCTGAGTCTTAAAGAAGACTCCCGCACACACTCCTTGTGGCGAATCCTTCAATTACTTCAAATAATTGAAGTCCTTCGACTCTGCGCACTCCCTGCAGCAGTAGTCCTTCAACAATTTTTTAGGTTCACAAACTCTAATACTTTACTCGGCCTACGCACACCTTGCACGGATCCTATGCCCAACTGGCACTCCTGCGAGAATGAGAAATGTGTTATCTCTCTTGAGCTTGCAGAGATGAACTCTGACCTCTGTCAATGCACTCCTTGCGGACAAACTTCACTGCACTCCTTGCAGGAATTTTACTCACTCAGGCAGAGAAACAATTAAAACTCATTCCTTACTCTCTCTCTCAGACTTCAAACACAAAGCATGAAATCATATACACAACATATAAAGCAAATGTATACAGAAAGTAAACATCCATGAGCATAACATTCAACATGCATACACAAAGAACAAATATGACACCATGAATTCGAATCAAAGCTCTTTCTATTAATTCAAATCTCTGTACATGGGTGTTTTCAACTACAACTCTCTACTCTCTTCTCTATKCTCTATGCTCTATCATAATGTTKCTTATTATTACAATGATACAAGTGAGGGTGTCTATATCCCGTTTCCCTCTTCGCTCCTAAAAYTGTCTAATCTAGGAAATCAATTCTACCTAYTTACATTCATTAACATAAATGCCTTCACCTAATTACAGACGAGAGTGGGACGCTCAAGGTCTATTTGCAAATCAATAAGTATGCCTCTCTTTAACTATTGCATTTAYGTTTGGTGCATCCACTTCAAAAAMATTCAAACAATTTTATTACATGCCAAAATGCGTTGGTGTTTCCCACGCTCGCTTGATGTTGGTGATKCTCCTGCATCATACTCCTTCGCTTGAAAATTTTCATGGGMTCCTATCCATGAGCTCTCACATGGTCTRTCCATGCTTTTGAATCTCTACTTCATTCTCCCAGCTGGGATCTTGAATTGGATGTCCTTTCCACTTGACCAAGTATTCAAAATATTCTTTTCTCCTGGTCCTTTTGCTAACTCTTTTGTCCAGTATGCTTTCCATCTGTGGCTTCTCTGCAACTGGCATCTGTTTATCCCACTGAACCTCTTGTTGTTCACTGTCTATTCCTGCTTCCTCAACTTTGTATGGGTACAAATCTGAGACATTGAATATCGGAGAAATTCCGATCCCATCGGGTAATTCAATCTCATAATCATTTGCCCCAAATTTATTCAAGACCTTACATGGTATGATCTTCTTCATCTTTAGTTTGTTATATGTCCCCTTCGGAAACCTTTCCTTTCTCATATGTGCTAGAATAAAATCACCAACCTCAAACTAAAGTTGTCTCATGTGTTGATCTGCTCTGCACTTATACTCTTAGCTTGAGTTTTGCAATCGCTCCTTCACCTGGCTGTGAAGTTCCTTCATCGCTTCTGCGAAATCCTCTGCACTAGCACTCCTAGTTGCATTCTGTTCTGAATCTCTCAATTCCGAAACTCCTCTTAGTAGTATCCCATAAAAAATCTGGAATGGAATCTGCCCTGTGCTTCTATTGATTGAATCATTATAAGCAAATTCTGTCTGTGGTAAAATATTATCCCAGTGACTATGGTGTTCTGTCACCAAGCTCCTCAACAAGTCTCCCAAACTTCTGTTCACAAATTTTGTCTATCCATCCGTCTGAGGATGATAAGCAGAACTGAACGATAAGTTCGTTCCTATCTTTTTCCATAAGGTCCTCCAGAAGTGTCCTATGAACTTAGTGTCTCAATCTGAAACTATGCTTCTTGGTAAGCCGTGAAGTCGAATGACCTCTTTGAAAAACAGATTCGCAATGTGAGTTGCATCACTGGTTTTCTAACACGGTATGAAGTGTGCCATCTTAGAAAATCTGTCTAACACTACAAATATTGAGTCAAACCCTCTTTGTGTTCTTGGCATCCCCAATATGAAGTCCATGTTGACTGCATCCCACGAACTGTCAGGTATGGTAATGGTTGATAAAAACCTGCATTCTGCCTCTTTCCTTTTGAATGCTGACAAATTCTACATCTGTCCATGAATCTTTTGATGTCTGCTCGCATTCCTAGCCAAAAATATGACTTATTCAACTTTGAGAACATCTTGTCATGACCGAAATGTTTGGCCAATCCTCCAGTATGTTTCTCCTTTAGCAGATTCTCCCTCATGGAGCATTTTGGAATACAAAGCTGATTACCTTTAAACAGTAATCCTTCCTGGATCATGTATTCTATCCATTGACTTCTTTCCCTGAGAATTGGATTCTTAGCTGCTTCATACGCCTTCTTAAAATATGGATCATCTTTGTACATGTCCCTGAGATCATCAAAACCCAATGTTTTGACTCTGAACTCCTGCAACAAAAAACATTTCCTGCTCAAAGAATCAACAACTTTGTTAGTAGTTCCAGAAATATGCTTAGTTACAAAAGTAAAGTTCTACATGTAGTCAACCCATTTAACATGTCTTTGATTTACCTTCTCCTATTGAGTCACAAATTGCAAAGCATGATTGTCACTGTATAAGACAAACTCCTTTGGGATTAAGTAGTGTCTCCACTTCTTTAATGCCTGAATAATAGCATAGAACTCCTTGTCATACGTGGAGTATTTCACTTTCGCTTCATTCAGCTTCTTGCTGAAGTATGCTATCGGCCTGTCTTCTTGACTCAAGACTGCCCCTATTGCAAATCCACTTGCATCACACTTTACTTGAAATGTCTTTTTGAAATGTAGCAACACCAAAATTGGTTGTTCCGTAATTTTCTTCTTCAACAAATTGAAGATTTTCTCAGCCTCTTCTATCTAGTGAAAAGACTTGTGTCTCTTCTTCACCGTGTCCATCATCGGTGCACTAATTCCACTGAAATTCCTGATGAAATTCCGGTAGAAACTAGCCAATCCGTGAAAACTTTGAACTTCAAAGATATTCTTTGGTGATGGCCAATTCTTAATTACCTCCACCTTATCTGGATCCATCCTCAATTTATCTGCAGAAATAACAAAACCCAAATAAATGAGCTCTGTCTTCATGAATGAAGATTTCTTCATATTTATCAGCATCTTCTCTTGCTGTAACCCCTTCATCACTGTAGCCAAATGTTTCAGATGCTCTACCTCTATTTTACTGAAAATCAGTATGTCATCAAGATACACAATGACAAATTTTCTGATGAAATCCTTCAGGACTTAATTCATCAACCTCATGAAGGTACTTGGCATGTTTGTTAAGCCAAACGACATAAATAGCCATTCATACAACCCTTCTTTAGTTTTGAAGGCTGTCTTCCATTCATCACCTTCTCTCATACGAATCTGGTGATATCCACTTTTCAAATCAATATTCGAAAAAAATTTGGCTCCACTTAAGCAATCCATCAAATCATCCATCCTTGGTAATGAAAATCTGTACCTAATGGTTATCTTGTTGATCACTCTTGAGTTAGTACACATCCTCCAGCCTCCGTCTTTCTTCAGACTGAGAACTGTCGTAACAACACATGGACTCAAGCTTTCTCTGACCAACCCCTTGTCCATTAAATCTTGGACCTATCTTTTGACTTCTTCATTCTCCCGCGGCATCAATCTGTACACTGCTTTGTTTGGTAAACTAGCTCTAGATATGATATCAATATGATGACTCACACTTTTGATCGGTGGCAATGAACGAGGTAGTTCATCCACTACTATGTTAGCAAACTCTTCTAACATCTTCTAAACCTCTTCCAGTAAATCATCTACCATTGTACTAGTTAAAACAATCTTAGGTTTTCTGACCACAATGAATTGTGGTTCCTCCTTCTTCTTAACCTCTGTAAGAAGTTTCTTCCCACTCATGAGAAGTATAATGTTGCTCACCTCTAGTTTTATTTCTTTATCTTTGATCGGCAACAACATGTGAGTTATCCCATTTTTCTCTAGGGTGTATGTGTTCTTCTTCCCATCATGAATCACATTCCTTTTATATTGCCACGATCTACCCAGCAATAGATGACAAACATCCATGGGAATAACATCACATAGTATTTCATTTTTATACCCTCCTATTTTAAATTCAACTAAACATTGTTTAGTGACATTTACGTGATGTCCTTTTTGTAGCCATGAAACTTTGTATGGGCTTGGATGTTCAATAGTCTCTAGCTCCATCTTTTCTACCATCTCTGTAGAAACAAGATTATCTGTGCTACCACTATCCATAATGTCTTTGCATACCCTATCCTTGGTTTTGCAGGCAGTCTAGAAAAGACTATTCCTTTGCACTGGATTCTCCACCTTCTCTGGCGTTAAGAGAACTTTTTGCATCATTAGCGATCTCCTGCCTTCAGCATCCTCTGCCTCAACATTCTGACTCTGTGCTTCGATGATGTGAGTTTCACCACCTTCCTTCTTTTTTTCTGGACATTCATAAGATTTGTGTCCATTCCTTCCACATGTGAAGCATTTTACCACTCCACCTCTTCCTCTTCCTCTACCTCTAGTACAAGGAAAAATGTTGTTATCAACATACTCTCCTTTCTGATCAGCATACTGCCTTCTCTGTGAGCTTCCACCTCTCTCAGTTTGAGTCTGAGGTTTCTTCCAGTCTTCCTTGGGTTTCTAATTTCTATCCTAGGCAACTGATTTGCCTTTGGGTTGACTTCTGCCTCGACCTCTTTGACCTTCTTTTCAGCTCAGCTTCTCTTCAGCCTTTAGAGMCATCTGATAARTATCTTCCACTRTTCAGATGGTCATCATGCTCATCTCATMYTGAATGTCGTATCTYAGATCATTCATGTACCTGGRAAATTTTTCATCATCGCTTTCACGATGACCTGCCCTGATGTTCAACCTGTAGAATTCTTCAGTGTACTCCTTTACTGTCATCAGTTTCTGTCTCAAATTTTGTATTCTCTGAAACAAAGTAATTTGGTAATCTCTGGGAATGAATTTCGCCTTCATCTTTGCGATCATCCTATCCCAACTCTTGATATTTTGCTTGCCTTTGTAGCATCTATCATCTTGTAGCTCATCCCACCACAATGATACATGTCCTTTCAATCTTGTGACAGCATGTTTGACCTTTTTGTTCTCTTCGACATCTTCATAGTCAAAATATGTGTCCAGAGCTCTAGTCCAGTCTAGAAGCTCTTCGACATCCTGATTTCCTTCATATACTGGAATATCCATTTTTTCCTTAGCACCCATTCTTGCAACAACCCTAATCAGGCGTTCGTTTGCTGCATCTTCTGCTATGACTTCTTCTCCTTCATGTCCGACCTCATTTTCTCTTTCGAAATCACTAAGATCCCCAGCATCGGCTGTGCACCTCTGTGTTGTCTCCATGTCCTCGAGTTTGGCACATAGGTCATGCATCTCTCTTTCTATGGCTAGATCAGGCATCTTCCTACCCCTTCTTCTTGGCACTTCCCTCTCCTTTGGCAGATCGAGCATTTGCCTGTCTCTTCTTCTCAACGACATGGTGAATCTTCCTTTTCCCTGCTACAGAAAGCAAAGAAACCTTTCTGTGCTCTGATACCACTTTGACGCAGACCCTATCGGCTCCTCGGGACCAAGATTCGCTCACAGGATCATTCTTTAACCCCTCTGAGCCAAATCGGCTCTTTTGAGTCCTCACTGGAATCGACAATTTATCAACCCACTGGTCCTTTCTCATAGCTCACAATCTCATGAGTTCATGGGTCATGGCTCCTGACTCTTCCCCTCAAATCTCGCGATACTCAAGATCACAAAATGGGGATAGCTCTTTCTTCAGTCAGCGCCCTCCTTGCGTGACCACCAACTAGGCCAAGCGCTAGCACTTTTCACCTCTCGCACCTTCGCAAGTTCAACCGTTGAGCCTTGGCACCTTTCTTTCTCGAACCCCCGAGAGGTGAGATTTGACCTTTCTCCTCTCGTTCTCGCTTCTCACGATTTCGTGAGCCAAAGGCTTGAACCTTCGTTCCCCTTTCTCCTGAGTACCTGAGATGGAAGAGGTCAATGGGATGTTAACTCCTCTGTATAGGTGACATGTGTCTGTTGGTTTAATTCCTGGGCCCACTATGTAGTTCTACCACGTGTCTCTTAGGTGTAACCTTAGCACTTTGCGGCTTCGCATCTCATTGTTTCGAGCACCCAAATTTTGGGCTCTCACCCAGTGAACCTCCGAGTTCGCGAGATCCTCTGATCTCTGACACCTATCCTCCTCCGATGGATGGCTTAGATTACTTCGCAACTTCTCTTCTTGCGAATTTGAGCGCTTAATCCTTGGGCTTTCACCCTGCGAACCTCCGAGTTCACGAGATCTCTAGATCTCTTCCACCTGTCCTCCTTCCAACGAACGACCCTGATTCACTTTGTAGCTTTGCCACTCGTTAAGTTGAAAAATTCTCTTTTGGACCTCTGATGTTTGGGTCCCCGATATGGGTGATCTCGCGACACGTGTCCTTCTTCCAGTGAACGACTTATATTCCTTCACTATATTGGGACTTCACCTTTTGCACTTTCGTGAGTCTCGCTACAAAGGTTTCAACCCTTCACCTCCTGAAACCTCGAGATGCGAAATATGTGAGTGATCTGATGGCCCTGTTGGCCCAGATCCTATGGCTCTATTCTCCTGAGATTTACACTTAGAAAGCACGCACCATAACCTTCTTTCTCCTTTGTGGGATCTGATGGCTTCAGGGACCTTGTGAATTCTCCACGGAGAACTCCAACCATCCAAAGCTCCCTTGATGATTTCTGTGAAATGAACACGGTGTTCTTCCATGAAATTTCTCTTTCCTGCAACAACGTCGCTGCACCTCCTCACAATTCTTCAAGGCACCAACCTTCTATGATTTTCTTCGACGACTGCAAAGATCCTATCCCTCCTGAACTTTCTCCAACTCTGAGTCTTAAAGAAGACTCCCGCACACACTACTTGCAGTGAATCCTTCAATTACTTCAAAGAATTGAGGTCCTTCGACTCTGCACACTCACTGCAGCAGTAGTCCTTCAACAATTTCTCAGGTTCACAAACTATAAGACTTTACTCGGCCTGCGCACACCTTGCACAACTCCTATGCCCAACTGGCACTCCTGTGAGAATGAGAAACGTGTTATCTCTCCTGAGCTTGCAGAGACGAACTCTGACCTCTGTCAATGCACTCCTTGCAGGAATTTTACTCATTCAGGTAGAGAAACAATTGAAACTCATTCCTTACTCTCTCTATTAGACTTTAGACACAAAGCATGAAATCATATACACAGCATATAAAGAAAATGTATACAGAAAGTAAACATCCATGAGCATAACATTCAACATGCATACACAGAGAACAAATACAACACCATGAATTTGAATCGAAGCTCTTTCTATTAATTCAAATCTCTGTACATGGGTGTTTTCAACTACAACTCTCTGCTCTCTTCTCTATGCTCTATGCTCTATCATAATGCTGCTTATTATTACAATGATACAAGTGAGGGTGTCTATATCCCATTTCCCTCTTCGCTCCTAAAACTATCTAATCTAGGAAATCAATTCTACCTACTTACATTCATTAACATAAATTCCTTCACCTAATTACAGACGAGAGTGGGACGCTCAAGGTCTGTTTACAAATCAATAAGTACACCTCTCTTTAACGATTACATTTACATTTGGCGCATCCACTTCAAAAACATTCAAACAATTTTATCACATGCCAAAATGCATTGGCATTGCCCATGCTCTCTTGATGTTGGTGATGCTCTTGCATCAACTTCACTATGGCTAAGGATCCCTTGTATCTTTTGTAACTTTAAATTACTAGCAACCTTGTTAGAGCCAGTCAAAATCCCTAGTTTACGCTCAATATTTCAGAGGTCATGCATCATTAGAACCTGTCTGACACTTAGAATTATTGAAGCAAGATCGTTGCTTTCTTAGAATTCCATTTTTCCACTTATGTGTGATGTTAGGTGATCACTTCCCTTAGATTTATTTCTTCTAACCTTGATTAATTTTAGACATTGTGCGCACCCATTTTCAAGTATCGCATGTAGTTTGGAGTTGGCTTGTGGCTCTTATAATTTGACCTTGCACAGTTAAAAATTATTGAATTTGGTTAACCAACGTCGAAGTATAGCATAATAGATTAGGGTTTATTATCTATAGATTCATTTTAGGTATGACAATTAAGTTTGGAATTCTGGTGTGGGGATTCTATGTCTTGATTTAAAGGCTTAGGACCATTTAATATTGTGCCTTAGTTACTTGCGTTTGATGCATTGTGGCGGAATGAATCCCTAGAATGGGATCAATGTACAGGTTGTTAGAGAAATGCATACGAAACCTGGTTGGGACATGTGCTTCCAGTGTAGGGTGCAGTGGTCATTGTAATTGAATTTTGGTACCTTGTTCTGCAACATTGTGATTGTTCTCACTCTCCATAAGGGTTCTAATCACTGGTCGTCAAAGCTATTGGGTTGAATTGATTGGATCTCCATGTGTTACATCCAACAACATGATGTGCTATTCCAATGGGTTGTGACATTGTCGGTGGCCTGAATTGCGTGTGTCATGTTCATCGTCAAGTTGTGTTATTTAATTAATGTCATTGTTTCCTTCTTTCTTTAAAAAAGAAAAAAAAACTTTTCTTTTGCATTGAGCCACTTGTAGTCGTAATGTCGAGGTCGTTACAAGTTACTAGTGCCAAACACACAGTCTTCTGATAAGAGAGGGATGACCCTCACAAACCTATGAGATGCTAAGAAAAGAGAGGTATAGCCTGCTAATAGGTGGTTTGACGTCCTTCTTTAACCCCCACAACTTGTAAATTCAGTCCTATCTTTGTACATGGACAGGGCTGAATATGGCCCTATCCATGTACAGGGACATGCCCAAACCTCCTATAAATTAATAATTTATGAACACAGTAAGATGCAGACACACTATAGTAAAAACAAAAACACAACAACACCTAGACCATATAATATAGAGAAGTATAGGTATCATATGTTTATCAGATGGGATGATAGGGATGAATTCGACCATGTCCATGTACAGGAACAGGCTCGTATTCGGGCATGTCCATGTACATGGATAGGGAAAATTTTGGCCCTGTCCATGTACATGGACAAGCTCAAATTCGTTTTTGTCCCTGTACATGGACATGCCCGAACCTCCTATAAATTAATAATTTATGACCACAATAGGATGCATACACAATAGAGTAAAAACAAAGACACAAAAACACCTAGACCATATCAGACACAAAAAAATAGAGGTATAATATGTTTATCGGATGGGATGATGGGGCCGAATTTGGACTTGTCCATGTACATGGATGTGATTGAATTCGAGATTGTCCCTATACATGGATTGGGCCATATTTGGCCCTATCCATGTACAAGGACAAGATGAAATTCAGGCATGTCCTTGTACATGGACAAGGTCAAATATGGCCTTGCCTATGTATAGGTACTGACATAAATTTGGGTCTGTCCCTATACATGGACAAGGCCAAATATGGCCCTGTACATGTACAGAGATAGGCCTAAATTCTGGTCTGTCCTTGTACATGGACAGGGCCGAATATGGCTATACAAAATAGCTATAGCTTAGTATGTGTTTAGGAAGTTTCTCTCCCTCCCCTGTAACACCAATTTATGGATCATTCATATAAATATAGTTGCATGCAATTAATTCCTACTAAGTCAACTTAGGGATTATGGTTTACCAATTTAAGTTTTTTCTATGAAATGAATAGTTGTCATAGAACCTCATAAGAATGAGTACAAAACCAGAGAAAATTTAAAACAATAAGGACAATCATATTGCTAATTAAATGGCATCTATACCACTCATTAAATGACATGCATAACGATACTAAACATTTGGATTAAAAAACAACAGATGTGTAAAATAAATAACATCCATAGAAGAGCATGATCACATTATTGATCTTCATTTGGTTTTTTGGTTTATTTTGTTTTT
>JASDQU011508110.1:2662-22687 GCA_032191745.1 Picea mariana
TCTACTTTGATGACCTCACATTTTTGTCCAAAGAATGAGGTAGTAATTTGACCACCTTAGGCAAGTGCTTATTAAATGTCGTCATTTTGGCATATCCTTAAATCATAAGACCATTTTTGGTGTCATCGAGGGGAAGATTTTGGGTCACATTGTGTCTCGAGAAGGTGTCAAAGTGGACCCTGAGAGAGTGGTAGAAATCAAAAGGATTCCCTTTCCTACCAATAAAAAGGACATGAACTATTTCTTTGGAAAGATAAACTTCCTAAGACACTTCATTCCTAATTTTGCTCAAGTTGTCAAAATTTTAAATTAGCTACTGAAGAACGACATTCGGTTCAAATGAGTCCCTTCAACCCATAATGATTTTGAGTCCATTAAGCAAGACATCGATACTTCACCTTTGTTGATTATCCCTAACCACTCCAAATATTTTTTCATGTACACTAACTCATCAAAGGATACTATTTATGCAATCTTATTACAAAAAGACCATGAGGAGAACCTTAGACCAATTTCCTTTGTAAGCTAGAATTTGAAGACACATCAACTGAAATATTCTCAACTTGAGAAACACAAATATTATTTGTAATAATCCTTGGATATATTTCGACATTTATCCAAGGCCACAAAGTTTAAGTCTTTATGCCTACATCCCTTTTAGTCACTACTTTGAACCAAACTAAACTACATAGTAAGTGGTCCAAATGGATCATGCGCATGCAGGAATATGACTTGGATATTAAACCAACAAAAACCATAAGGGGAACAAGGTTGGATGAATTTCTAAATCAATCCCATGCCTCAGTCATAGCTGAATCACCTCAAGTAGAAGAATTAATTTCTTACGAAGAAATGGTTAATGAAACTGAGTTAGTCTCACAACCATGTTATGAACCTATTATTTATTTTCTGATGAATGGTATTTTCCCACGAGATATGGATACAAAATCCAAGCAAACACTTTTCTTACACATTGTCTGGTATGTCTTACAAGATCATATCCTTTATAGGAGAAACCTTGATGGGATTTTGTCACATTTTCTTACTCTTGATCAATCCCAATTGACACTTGAACAATGTCATTTTGGGGTTTGTGGAGGTCACTTTTCAACAAAAACCATGGTAAAATAATTTGTTCACGTAGACTAATTGTGGCCTTCACTCCACCAAGATGCCCATTTACTAGTTCAAAAATGTGAAGCTTTCCAATGCTTCACTAGGAAGCAAAAGTTAGTATCTTTACCTCTTAAACCTATTGAAGTACAAGTTCCTTTCACAACATGGGGTATGGACTTCATTGGGCCAATATCTACACCTTCAAGTGTAGGTCATATATTCATCTTAACTGTTGCAGACTACTATACTAAGTGGGCTGATGCAATTTCCCTTAGGAATGATATGACGCAACAGGTGGTAGAGTTCATTATGCATAAAATGTTATCCTTCTTCGACACCCCTGTTGAGATACTAACTGATAATGGATCATCTTTCATGTTTTATGTCATGCTTTACCTCAGTGTCACATATGACATCCAAATTTTTCGATCCTCCACCTATTTCCCCCAAGGTAATGGATTATCTGAATCAACAAATAAAAATTTGATTCATATCCTTAAAAGAAAATTCAAAGATAACAAACGTGATTGGCACACTAAGCTAAACTTTGCTTTGTGGGTTGATTGTATAACCCCCAAGACAACTATGGGCCAAAGTCCTTACGCTCTGGTGTATGGAACCCATGTTGTTATGTATATTCACTTGAAAATTCCATCCTTGATATTGGATATTGTTGAGGAAGAAGGTGATTTCCATCCCTTACAACATCATTTAGACACATTGATTGAACTAGAGGAGGTTAGAAAATATACATTCCAAAACCTCCAAAATGAACAAGACATTATCAAATGTTCCTTCGATAAAAGAGCCACAATGGTAAATTACAAAGTAGGGGATGATTCCCTACTCTGGGACAAAGCATATGTGGCCCCATCCAAACACCACGAGTTTGATTCTTTGTGGTTGGATCCTTACACAATCTACGACATTTTAGGGACCGATGCTTTCAGATTAAAATCCTTGGATGATGAACCACTACAATTCCCCATGAATGGTCTCCACCTAAAGCTCTTTTATTCTTGAGAAACCTCATCTTTTTTTACATATGTCACCAAATTTTGATTTTTTCTTGTATGCATGTTTCTGTTGCTAATTTTCTGCTTATATGCTTTCTCTTTTGCAGATTTTCTGTTTGTACATATTCTTTGTTGCTAATTTTATGCTTGTATATATTTTTCTTTGTTTCAAATTTTAATATTTTGGACTTTTTTATTTTAGTTTTGAAGTGTAGGCCCCTTATTTTTTTTCCCTTCATTTTGTTCCTCTTCATTTCAATGTTCTATGCTACCTGATTCTCTTTTAATTTTTTTATTTTTTTTTTTGTTTTAATGAGAAAGTTTGTTTTCATGTCTTCATGTGGATTTTTGAAAAAGTGTCATCCTAGGAGTCCTTCTACCATGCTTGGTATCACCCTAAATAGGAGTAATCTTGACTATTATTAAGTTAAAGTCGGTGGGCAAAGTCTAAGGGGGTTAACATAACATTACCTGTTGAAGTTGAAACCTGATGGCATGATGGATTACATAGTTATGTGATTGCAACTACTCTTTACCCATAAACTTGTGAGGTGACATTTTCCAAGAGATGTTCCTTTTTCCTTAGAAGTACAAACACTTGAGGGTTTTGAGATATTTAAGAACCTTTTGCAAAAAAAATTCATATTTCTAGTAAATGGATAAAAGGGAAAGGAAAACCAACAAGATGTTTTCTAGGTTTTAACGATTGGATAAGGTTTAAAATTTCAAATTAATGTGTGAGGGAAAATATAAATAAGGTGTTCCCTACTAATTTTTTTTTTTTTTTAAGTTCTAAGGGATCTACTGTCCCTATACAGCTTCAGTCAGCTCCCATTGATCATCAATATGAGTTTTGTTCCTCCTAAACATGGATGATTTTAGGGGCTAAATTTTGCTCATGGGCTAATTTTCCATGGTTTTTCCAAAAATGAGATTCTCTATTTTAAAAATGATTCGCTCAAATTCTATAGGATAAAATTATTTTACCTTAAAAATCGCCAAAATTTTATAAAAACTATATAAAATCCTTAGAAATTTGAATATGTTTACAAAAATATCACCCAACATTTATAGTTGGCATATGAAGGGTTAGTAATATTCGCCAAGGTTTCTACATTTAAAATAAATTTCCATCCTTAAAATCATCCTTGCTCCTAAATCGTTCAATTGTACAACTCCCCCATATGTAACAATTTTTACTTCGTATGGTCCTAACCAATGCATTCTGAGTTTTCCTGGATGCTGAAGGGATTTACTGTCATACATGAAAACTAATTCTCCTTCCTTAAAAATTTTCCTCTTGATATGTTTGTCATGCCAAGATTTGTCTCTTGCTTTCTGGACTTCTTGGTGAAACCCTTCTAGAATCCTATATTCCTTGACTATCATTAGTTGATTTAGCATATCCTGTACTGCACCTCGTTCTGTCATGTTCATAATCACTGCTACGCACAGACTGGGTACCAAAAATTCTAGTGGCACCACTGCTTCTTGTCCATATACCAATCTGAATGGCGGTTGTCCCGTCAATTTCTTGCATGTGGTCCTGTATGCCCAAAATACTGCTGGTATATTTAGGTCCCAATCATCCCTATTAACGTTACAGATATTCATCAATGCATTCTCAAGGATCTTGTTAAAGGCTTCCATTGTTCCATTTTCTTAAGGATGATATGGTGTACTCTTTTGATGATGAAATTCAAATTCCTCAGTCATAGACTTAATAGTACTGTTAATGAAGTGAGTTCCTTGATCACTCATTAAAATCTTAGAGAAACCAAATCTAGTGATCAATTGTTCGAACAAGAAGTGTGATGTTGTCTTTGCGCTTCAATATTTTATTGGTGCTTCTTCCTCCCATCTTGTTAGGTATTTTGTCACGGTGATAATGTACCTCACTCTTGACCTTTTTGTTGGTGGTTTAATTGGTCCCACAAATCTATTTCCCATTTTTCAAATACCTGCAAAGTTACCTGTGGTCGTAGGGGCATCTCATCCCTTCTATTCAGTTTACCAACCCTATGACATACATCACATTTTTGGCAGTAATCCTTTCAGTCTTTGTGAACATTCGACCACCATATTCCTGTGCACAATACCTTTTGCGCGGTAGCTTTTCCTGCATAATTCCCTCCTGCTAATCCCTCATGGGCTTCTACTAAAATTATAGGTATTTCATGTTCTAGAACACATCTTCTCAAGATTCTATTTGAGCCTATTTTGTATAAGTGCCCTGCAATCAATTGATAGTCTACAACCCAGAATACCAAATTCTTCTTCTGCGCGGTGTTATATTCTTGTGGCACAGTCCCTATACTCAGGTAATGGATAATGTCTATGAAGTATTCATCGACGATCTAGACTAAAAATAATTGTGTGTCTGGAAAGTTGTCCTCTAGACTTGTAGTTTCCTCCCCATTCTTGATTCTCGACAGGTGATCAGGTCATATGTTCAACTTCCCTGGCTTGACTATTACTTCAAAATAAAATTCTTGAAACAACAATAACCATCTGCAAGTTCTGTCCCCAACACTGGCTTGTTAACTAGGTATTTGAGTGTTGAATGGTTTGTGAACATCTTGAAATGTTTTCCCAGTAAGTAATGTCTGAATTTCTAGAGTGCGTAGACCATGGCTAGGCCTTCCTTCTTTGTAGTGTTGTAGTTCTTCTCTGATTCTGACAGTTTTCTGCTAGAAAATGTTATAGGATGATCCAATTCTCTTGCTCCTGGCTGCGCCAGAATAGATCAAAGTTCTATGGCCAATGCATCTACATGTACATGGAATGTCTTCTCCCAGTATGGGAATACTAGTATTGGTGCGGTTACCATCCTTTATTTTAGTGTATCCAAACCTCGTTGACAATCCTCATTCCACTAGAACTTTGTGTCTTTCCTTAGCAATTTCTCCATTGGCATACTGATCTATGCATACCCTTTTATAACTTTCCTGTAGTATCCTGTGTGTCCCAATGTTGCTCTCAATTGACAGATTGTCTTGGGTGGTGCAAGGTTAACAATTACTTCAATATTGGTAGTATCTACTATCAAACCTTGCTCGCATACTATATGGTCCAATAGTATCCCAAAACGTGTTCTGAAGATGCACTTCTTGATGTTTAATGATATCTGGCACTACCTGCATCTTTCTAACATCAACCGCAAGACCTCTACATGGTCTTTCGATAGACTATAGACTGTCCAATTGTCCAGGTATACCTCTAGAAACTGGTGGATAAATTCTTTAAATGCAGTTATGATTACTCTAGAAAATATTGTTGGTGCATTATTTAGTCCAAATGACATCACTGTGTACTGGAAGGATCCCCATTCTGTAGCAAAAGTGGTCTTGTATCTGTCTTCCGGTGCTATCTTGATCTGATGGTATCCTAAGAATTTGTCGGTGAATGAATAAGCTTCTTGTCCTCCTATGTTCTCCAACACCTCATTTATGAAAGGTGTAGGGAACGGGTCATGTAGGCACGCATCATTCAACTTCCTCAAGTTGACGCATATTCTTATCCCCCATTGTTTCTTCTCCTGAACTACCATCAGGCTTATCCATTCTGATTCTTCTACCAGTTCTATGATTCCAGCCTCCAACATCCTATCAATCTCATCTTTGACTTTTTTCTTATATATCGGATTTAGTTTGTATGTTCATTGTCTGATCAGTATTGCATTAGCTCTGAGTGGTATATTCATTTCACCTACCTCTCCTGCTATGCCATTCATTTATATGAACGTTGTTGGGAATAGGTCGTTGTACTCGCGCTATAACTCTATTATGCACTCTTTTCTCACCCTAGTAGTCTCCAATGCTGACCATTTTGGGATTCTCAACTATCCCAATGTTGGGGTTCCCATTGTCAAATGAGAAAGTGACTGTAAATTTCTGTTGTAGTACTTTCCAGCTCGTAGTTCCTCTATGTAGTTCTTGGTCTGTATACCAGTTTTCTCGGATTCCCTATAATGTGTGGATGAAATGATGAGGCCATTCCTCTGGGGGTGTCATTTTCCACAACGCTCTGCACTTCTCCAAGTGTTCCACTGGTGCCCCATGTCCATCATATTTATGTCACTGGTTGCTTCTTTGTTATGTGCCAAACCTAATGCATAGTAACTGCTTACGTTAGTACCATTCCTTGATTGTTTATTTGTGCATGCCCCACCATCTTGCGGGTGTGGTCTTGAGTGTTATATCTAGTGCTAAGAGTCTCTGATTTTCTAACACTTCATCTTAGTAGTGTGTCAATAATTCTTCTAGATTGTTCACCCCATGGAAACTTGGTTTTTCTCTTATCTCTGTACCTACCCATCTTATTGCGCGGTCTATTCTTGTGCATCATCTTGTGGAAACTTCGTGTAGCCTCTGTTGCCAATTATCTAAACCTGTATCTGAGTCTGAAGCACATGATTTCATGCTCCAC
This sequence comes from Picea mariana, assembly GCA_032191745.1. Classification (NCBI taxonomy): domain Eukaryota; kingdom Viridiplantae; phylum Streptophyta; class Pinopsida; order Pinales; family Pinaceae; genus Picea; species Picea mariana. The sequence goes on from JASDQU011508110.1 coordinate 9,223, forward strand.
CAACTGAGTATCCCATCTGTAGTTGGGTTTACATAATCCTCATCTCGCGCAGTTGTTCTGTACAACTGGATAATTTCCTCCATGTCCAAGAAAGTAGGCTCCACGAACCTTTCCCATTCCAATGGGTCTAATAGCATAATGACCCTGTATTCTCCTAAATCGAAGGTCATTTTCCATGTTTTTAAGTTGATTATGGCCTGGTTATCAAATGCCCAATACAAGTTGAGAAATGTTGGATAAGGTGTTGTGCCATCCACTATCTCTATTACTTCAAAATCATCTTTTGTACGCACTCCATCCAGGTCTGTTGTCACTCCTTTTAGTCTTTGAATTGGTAGAACTCTTTGTTGATTTGCTAGTTTCAACTGAACAGGTGAATATCCTCATGTGGGCTCTCCCATACATTTCCATGTCTTCTAGGGTAATACATCGAATTCGGATCTTAAATCCAATATGATATCTCCCATGTTGAAATCTCCAATGTTGGTGTTCATCCCGAACTCCCTACTTGTTCTCCTCCTTGTATGTAGGTGATTGACTGTTTTCTATTCTATCTTTCCTTCTATCTCTATGCTACATATTTCTAGCATATTTTGTAATATTTTGATAGAGGATGGATCGTTTAGTAATTTTACACATTGTTTCAAAAATCCTTTGATCATACTTACTTGTCCCAGAGGTTGCATTTCTTTGGTGCGATCCAACGATGTAGGCATCTCATACTCTAGTACTTCCTTACTATGTTGTGTGGTTGAGGTTGACGAAATGTCTGGCTTCATAAATTCTTGTTTGGCTTTATTAAATATCTCCTTCTTATTCTGTGTGTCAAACCGCTTTCTTGGTTTGGCATTCTTTTTCACCAATTGGTGTTGTACTGGCTCTTGTCGTACTGCGTCATTTCTTGTTTTATCTCATCCACATGTAACTATGTTGATTTTTCTTCCTTCATCCCTTGCTTCTGCTAAAATCCACTGAAAATTATGATAGTTTTGATTCCTCTTTTCCTGGATCTTTCCTAATAATGTAGGACATTCTTTCATGTCATGATCTGATGCGCGAAAATACATACAAGTTGCTGGTGGAAGTGGACATTATCTTGCATAGTGTCCTAGTTTTTGACAATTGTGACATACCATTGGTCCTCTACCTCTTCCAAAGACTCATGTTTCTCTTCCTCCGCCTCTGTAGCCAGCTCGATCCCCTCGCGACGCGTTATACTAAGGCTCTTGGTTATACTGCATGTTATTGTAGTGTGGTTGCGCTGTGTTATATGGTTGTTGTGAAGTATTATACTGCTACTGCACAGTGAAGTATGGGGTTGGTACTTGGTTAAACTGAGGTGTGGCTTTCTCGATCATCATTTCTTCCTGCACCCGATATGAATCTGATGTCCTCTCTCTCATCAACTCCATGGTTCTACAATATTTGTCATCATGGCCTACTGACTTGCAAAAGTTGCAATACGAGCTCTTTGGGATTGTCTGGTACTTCTGCATCATTGGGCAGTGATATGGATCGTGGCCCTATTTCTTACAAATTTCGCACCATAGTCCTCCTGTTGGTAATGGATTTGGCATTCTTGCTGCCATGTACTACGCGAATGTTGGACATTCGTTCTTATGGTGTCCTTCTGTCCTACATGTGGTACACCAAACAACTTCTCTTTTTTCCCTACTTTTGTTCTGGTTTAGCTAGAACGTTAATTTCTTCAGATCTTCAATCATTGGATCTATCTTCTGGTATTGGTTTTCTTCCAGTTGCAGGGATGCATGCAGAGCCTCTTCTTGCGTCTAAAACTTCTGTTGTTGCGGTGGATATTTCAAGTGTGGTAATAGTTAGTTGATGAAAATGTGCCTATGTTACATATCTGTCATGAAACATTTCAACTTTCCTTTCAATTGTTTGAATCTCTAGTCAATATCCCATACAGATTCTCCTGGTTTCTGTCTAATCTCTATCATCTCGTGCATGTATTGATCCTCTGAATTAGGCTTCTAGAACTCATTTATCAATAACTTCTTGATATCTCCAATAATTCTAGTTGTCCCTCGTGGATTGTTTGTAGATAGACTCATATATTGATCTAGTGCATGATGCCTTAGTGTGATAGCTAACTATGCAAGTTTAGTGTCCTTGTCTGTGATCTGTTTTTCTTCCCAAATATTTTCACAAATAAACGGGTGCTTCTCTGGGTCCTTTAAATTTTGGTAACATGATGGTGGGATCATGTCCTACCATCCTAAATGATAAAATAATACCTTCGCGCAGTGTATATAATTGAATAATGCTTCCTGAACTGGTTCCCCCAGTTTTTGTTCCTTCTGTATATGTACTTCCTGTTGTCTTCCTTCTCCCGAAATTCGATTGTCTAAATGGTGGTGTTCTTATTTGTGTGTTATTCGCACATGGTTTTATGGTTTCCACACTGACATTAATATGGATAGGATTGTTGCCTTCTATTATTGATCTTGGACCTCTCGTCTTCCTCTCATATGTCGCACACAGGATTCCTCAATTTGCTCCATAGCCTGGAGATCCTCTACCTCCTCTTCATCACTTTCCAAGCCTTCCCTCACGACTATGACTTTCTTGGTGTTCACCTTGTATTGGTAGGGTACTCCAGTATGCTTCTTTCCAGTTGTCACCATGATCCACTTGATCTGGTCATCGTCCATCATAATTGGGGCCAAGGCCTCTTCCTCCTTTCCTTTATCCCCTTCTCCTTGTATTTCTCCTTTTCCTGTCGGTGCTTCCCCCCTTCCCCCATGCATGCAGGGAATTTTAGTTGTCCGAATCCATTGTCATTACACCCTTGTTATACATAAATATCTTAATGGAAGCATATAATGATATGAGATACCTTCCTTGAGGTCCTTTCAAGAAGTCTTGTTCAGGTGCACCATATGACTTTTTTGTATCCACTACAAACTCTGTGATAAATCCGACAGCAATGTTGTCTAACCAAAAATCTATTGCGCGTGTGAATTTGTTATCAACGTGTTGTAGCTGCGAGATTTATTTGGGATTCCACTCCATCTGTATGATTCGATTCGTCGAATGGTTGTCTTTCAATATTTTGACCCACACCTACAATTTGTGTGGGAAATCACATAAAAATACTTCATGCAAGTCGGTGAATACGTACTTGTACATATACTTTCATGGTGTTAACTTCAGGTTTCCATTATCTTTCTGTGAAAACTCTAGCTCCTTTGTCTTCAACCAGCTTTCGATCTCTGCCTTTGTGGGATTATATGGTCTCAACATCCCCTTCTAGATGCGCATTATATCGCCTTCTTGTCGTCCGATCTGATCTTATTTTGACACCTCTTCCACAGATCTCATGTGCTCAATCCCATTTCCTTCCAATCCCGACAACGGAACCATTTGTTGGTTTTCCTTTCCATTTTGTCCATTTACTATTACAGATTGACCCCAGTTCATAATCAAGAAGATTCCTAACAAAATCTTTTAAAGACTATCATCCCCTCTGGTTATCCAGAAGGCAACGCAGTACACGGAGTGTACTGCACAGTCTCACCTGAGATAACTCTATGGGTGGATGAAATACTCAGGTATTTGCATCTTGAGACTGAGCGAGATCTGTGCTTGTATGTCACAACCTTTATTTAGTTCATTTAACATCTTGTTATAACATTTTTTCTACGCATGCATGTAAAATACCAGATCTACTTAATCACTTCATTCATTCAACATTCATCAACTAATCAGACATAAAGACACATTCATTCAATCCCACAACACAGTGTTACTGTGGTTCACCCCCTCTTGGGCTACGTCCACAAAGATCTGGCTCTCAGGCATTTATCATGGCTTAGAAAGATATCACACTGCACGTGTTTACAATCTTGGTTCTCCCTCTTCTACATCGGCTCCTTGATCCCTACGAGGCTGACTAGATCTCACCAGGCTCCTTATCCTACAATATAACCCTCAGGATCGAGTCACTCCCTCCTTCCTTCGCTCACTAGCTTAATGATTCATACAGTTCTTATAGTACTCTTCCTCTCTGTCTCCTCCCTCACGTGCCCTCTCTATTAGCCTCTCCTAAGTACTACTTATTTATATTTTCGACTCACCAGCCATTACAATGTATTACAAAAACCATAACCCTAGCATTGTTAGGTCTTCCATGCATGCGCGCGTGCTTCTTTTTCTTCCAGCTGTCTCTTTCCTCTTGCATTCCTTTCTTCCCAAAATAGCCTTTCTTTCTGATTAAGCCTGCTTCCAACACAAATGCAGCTTGAAGAGCTTCTGAAGAAGGGGTATATACACCCAAGTGTGTCACCTTGGGGTGCCCCTATTTTATTTGTGAATAATAAATATGGGACATTGAGGTTGTGTATTGACTTTAGAAAATTAAACAAATTAACTATAAGGAACAAGAACCCTTTGCCGAGGATCGATGATCTCTTTGAGCAGTTAAAGGATGCAAGGATATTTTCCAAGATCGATCCCAGGTCGGGATATCATCAAGTAAGGATAAAATATGAAGACATCAACAAGATCACCTTTAGGACAAGGTACATTCATTACGAGTTCACAGTGGTGCCATTTGGGTTATCAAATGCACCAACTGTTTTCATGTGCTTAATGAATGATGTTTTCCAGGAATACTTAGACAAGTTTGTCATTGTCTTTTTGGTTGACATCCTTGTATATTACAAGTCGGAATAAGTGCATGAGAATAATTTGAGGATGGTGTTACAAGTGTTAAAAGAGCACCAGTTGTATTGCAAATTGAGCAAGTGCTCAATTTATTAGAACCGAATTCACTATTTGGGACATATCATATCCGAAGAAGGGATAGAAATGGACCCTGAAAATATTGAGGCCATTAAAGGGTTGACAACACCTTAGAATGTGATAGAGGTCATATCCTTCAAGGGTCTAGATGGATACTATAAAATATTCATTGCATGGTTTTCAAGGATTTCTCACTCGATTACTTCCTTGCAAAGGAAGGGGGTGAAGTTTCAATGGACAACAAAATGTGAAAAGAGCTTCCAACAATTGAAGCAGTTGTTAACCAATGCTCCAATTCTAAGGATTTTTTATCCGAATGAATATTTCATGGTTTGCACCGATGCATGCAAAGAAGGACTTGGTGGAGTCCTCAGTGAGAATGGTTTTTTGCTATGTTTTGAATCCATAAAATTGAAAGAGCATGAACAACTCTATGTCACTCATGATTTGGATTTGGAAGCCATAGTGCATGCCTTGAAGAAGTGGAGGAAATACCTCAAGGGAAATAGGTTTGAGCTGAGGAAAAGCCATAATGGTCTAAAATATTTGTTTGATCAACCAACTTTAAATGATAGGCAGATCAGATGGTTGGAATTCCTCTGTGAGTATGACTTTGATATTAAGCACATCAAAGGAAAAGATAACAAAGTGGTTGATGAACTCAGCATGAGAGTTCATGAAATGCATGCTAAATCCATTAGCATGTATCAAACTAATCTTAAAGGAAGAATTTATGAGGCTACAAAAGCATATTTGCAGTACATGGAGTTAGTAACAAAATTGCAACAAGGTAAAATGCAGCAGAAATTTGAAGATTATGATTTGGGAAATGATGGAATTCTCTTGTACAAGAACATAATTTATGTACCCAATTATCCTTAATTGAGGAGTACGATTTTGAAAGAGATGCATAATGTACCTTATGCAGGACACCCAGGATATCAGAAAATAGTTGTAGCAGTCAAGAGCCAATACTATTGGCCAAGCATGGAGAGGGAGATTGTTGAGTACATTTCTTAATGTTTGGAGTGTCAAAAATCCAAGGATGAGCCTAGACACCCCATTGGGTTGATGCAACAATTTCCCATTCGTGAGTGGAAGTGGGAAGTGGTGACAATGGATTTCATCATCAAATTTCCCAAATCAAGCAAGCATCTTGATGTTATCATGGTGGTGGTAGAAAATGTTACTAAAGCTACCCATTTCATTCCTATGAAGGTTACTCACAAGGCAACCAATGTTGTTGATATTTATATGAGCGAACTAACACACTTGCATGGCATACAAAAGACAATTGTGTCTGACAGAGACCCAGAGTTTGCCTCAAAGTTTTGGAAGGGATTATTCAAAGGGTTCAAACAAATCTGAACTTCAACACAAATTATTATCCTGAAACTGATGGGAAAACATAAAGAGTGAACCAAGTGATAGAGGATATGCTAATGATGTACATGATGGACAAACCATCTAAATGGGAGGATTATCTACACTTGGTAGAATTTTCCTACAACAATGGGTACCAAGCATCACTGAAGATGAGCCCATTTGAGGCACTTTATGGAAGAAAGTGAAACACACCAGTAAGTTGGGACAACCCAACAGATAGAGCAGTACTTGGGTCAGAGTTGCTCATGGGAATGGAAGAGAATATGCCAAAGATGAAATAAAATTTAAAGGCTTCCCAAGACAGGAAGAAAATATATGCTAACAAGGGAATAACTCACATGGATTTTAAAGTGGGTGATCATGTTTCCTTGAAGGTGAAGGCCAACAGAAGATCCCTGAAGTTGGGAAATTGTTCCAAGTTGACAGCCAGATATTGTGGGTTGTTTGAAATCCTAGAGAGGATTGGACCAGTATCTTACATGCTTGCATTACCTTCATCTATAATTATTCATAATCTATTCCATGTATCATTGCTTAAGAAATATATACCTGATGCTAATCATATTATTGATTGGAATGTGATTCAAGTGGAGCAAGGAAGCACTTTTCAAGTGCACCCGGTACACATTCTGGACCAGAAAGTAAAACAACTCTGTAATTGAGCCATAGGTATTGTAAAGGTCCAATGTACCTAGTACGGTCTTGAAGACGAAACTTGGGAGCATGAAGATGCTATGCGGGAAGAATACCCGCATCTTTTTGAAGATTTTTGGAAATCTTATTGATATTATGTAAGCAAGATGCACGAAGGAAAATGCGTAAATAAGGGGAGTGGATTGTAATACCCCAAGGTCGAGCCCTTGCTGAATTGTAATGATGTTTAGTGATGTTTATAGGCTAGTGAGACAAGTGTTTATAAGCTAGGAGGCTTATGTGTTTATTAGGCCGGAGAGCCTAGATGTTGAAGGCCAAGGAGCCTGATTTTTTATATGTAAATACTCACATCATTAATATAATTACATCGCTATGTGTATACCAACCAAGAATAAATATTTATGGGGGAATAAGCTCCACTGGGTAGGGAAAGGGATGGGGTAGATAAGATGGGAAAAAGGGCTAAGATACAAGGCTTATTGCCAAGGGAATATTATAATATATTTTCCTAAAAGACTAAGGTTTGGGGAAATAACCCTTGTTATTCTAATTTCCTTTGGGGAGAGGAACGAACTCCAAGTGGAGAGGAACGAGCTCCCAAGAGATCCATGTGTCAACCTGGATGCATGCATTTTTATGGGGTAAAATATGTCATTGTGGAGGTTCACTCGTCATTCTTTCCATCCTTCCCATGCATACACGCACTCATGAGATGAGCCATGACCTCCATAGTTGACCTCTCCAACCTCTAAAACCTACAAACCCGTGAAGCTAACTTGTTTTTCTAGTGAGGTACAACACAAATACGTAGTGCCTGAAACATATCACACCCCAGCCATTTTGCTGTTGATACCCACATTTTTCTCTAGACTGGTGTGGCTTGTTGTTATTACTAGAACCCATACCCCATATTGATACTTTGGTTACTCGTTTGACTTAGGAATTGGACAGAAGAAGCAGGTTGTCAGGCCTGTGGTTTTGAAGAGGCGGGTTGTCAGGCTCGTGGATTGAAGAAGCATGTTGTCAGGCCTGTGAGAAACTCTCTCTAGGTGAGAGAAATTGTTGGGGAAGTGATTTATCCTGGAGGGAGTCTAGTAGCAGCTACCTAGCTCTAAGAATTCCTGATCTGGCTTGTTGTTGAAGCCCTAGAAACTAAGTGGAGCAGTTGATGGACTGTGGAACAATGAAGGTGTATATTCCCTAGGTGGGACAGGCATGTTGGGAATGAGAGTCTATGAGTGAGGAGCATAAGTAGGATCCTGGGAGGGAATCCTTCCTTTTGTACTATGCGACTTTCCGTAGTATCAACCTAGCTTAAGAATCCTTTTCCCTGGTGGAGTTTAGTCCCATCTCAAGGGTGACCCACTGCTGACAATGATGAGCAATGTGGTCTAAGGCTGGGATATTTGTGGAAGGTCTGCGCACAGTTGGTGGTATTCTCATAAAAAGATAAGTACCATTTCTATGTTAATTTGTATGTTGTGCATCATGTATATGTCTTTATATTGATAAGAATTGCATGTGTTGTTGCATGTATGATTTATGTGTTTTCCGCATTAATTTGTGTATTAGTATAATATGTTGACTATTTATGTTTATATATATATGTATATGGTAATTTTTATTTATATGAGATAGCATGCTCTGGCCTGGGTGTGTATGATATTCCACAAGAATCTCTGTGTTACATGGCCCAATAGGTTTATGGTTGGGTATGTTACTAATTGGTTATGAGAGCTTGAACATAGCATTTTTGTAGTGGCATGTCCCTGGCTTGGTAGCTCGGGGATGTTACAATTAAAGTGTTTGTGCGTATGTGCTTCGTAACCCTAAATATTTTCAAGATACTAAAAACAATCAAGAGATACATGCTAGATATGAAGTACAATGTTTCTTTTCCCAAATAAATGAAATCATCCTTAAGGACTAGGAAAGGGATAAATGTACCAAGAGTCTCAAGAACACCCTCTTCATAGAGAAATACATATTTCAATGATTGTACTCAACATACACTATCATGAAAGAGTTAAGGTACAAATATCTCAAAAATATTTTGAATTTCTTTTGAAAAAATCAAATATCTACCTTTTATATCTTTGAAATCAACTCCATCACAAAAGGTTCAAGCCTATAGAGAAGCATAGCTACAGAGAATGTTTGTGACCAAGTTTTATCTCACCATTCTTTGTTTAGATAACCAAGAGAACGAACCATGATACTACAATATTGATTGGTTGATCCATAATCATTTGCAAGAAACATAGCCATTGACAAGTTGATTAGTAGGGCACATGTTATCCTTTGAATGTTCCAAGCTATTATTGGAACAATGTTGAGGCACCCAAGGGCCAAGACTCAGGATGAATCTTAAGGCCTGATTTGTTGTAATGTAATTGTGCAATATTTGGGAAGATTCTCTCTCTCTCTCTCTCTCTCTCTCTCTCTCTCTCTCTCTCCTGAAACTATAGGACCTCAAAAAAGTCTCAGTTCAGCTGACAAATGTTCTCAACCATCAAAAGAATTTGTCCATAAGCGTTTTAAAAAAACAAAGATTGAAATGAAGATGAAATGGTGGATCAGAGGAAAAACAAAATAAACATACATGGAACTGGTAAGAACAAATCATGTAGCCTATGGAAAAGAATAGTGTGCTGAGCAATTAAAAATTCAACAGCTCTAACATATGCATATAGATCAATGAAAAATTGTTTCAAACAACTAACATATTCACACATTCAAATACAGGGAGGTACCATTTGCATATCATTTAAATGCACAAATAAAATGACAAGAAATGGTCATACATTTAGAGGAAATCACTTATGTTCCATTACCAGACATCATACAGTAACACTGAACATGGTGAATGGCTTGCTACTTGAGATTTTATAAATCATATATGATATAAGAAAGAAAAAATGGTAGGAGATGCTTTACAGGACATATACAATATATGGAGGAATTACAGACTGGAACTTAAACATAGGGGATGAATCTCTAGTTTCCTACTACATTTATCAACTAACTGTGCTCAAGGTTTCTGTGGTCGAACAACTTTGGTTACAAGAAACTCTTTAAATCCCCAAAGTGATGACCTTGACAATGGGTGCCTGAGTTCTATTTTATTCCTCTCGCTCATGCCCTAAACTGCTTCTTGAGACACTTATAGCATCTTGAAACCATTTCCCACTTCTTGATTCTTGCATGGTTTCTCCCTGGTAAAAATTTCACCAATCACTTTTACCTGAATGAATTTTTGTTATAGAGAAAGATCGTGGGGTAGTTGGAGATTTACCAACAAAAATATTCAACGAGATCTACCTTGTAAAAATACAATAATTTCTTCTTTGGTTGGAAGCTTGAAACCATAACTAAAAACATCACAGGACTCAACAATCATTGGATCAATCTTAGAAATCAATCCCTATCATTGATCTCTTAAACATGGGCCTGTTTCATCGAACCACTAGTAATCCATCGGAGCAATCGAGGTCTATAAAGAGGTAAAAATCAATAGTCATTGGATCATTCTCAGGGAACTATCTCAATCGTTTATCTATGACGTTTTAGGCCCCATGTCTTATTTGTAAATAGAGAAATCTCGACTGTTGATTTGAAAGTGGGAGTGTTCTTTGATCTGGACCATTGATCAGTTCCACTTGTAAGAGGGTCTGGGGGAAGATCTAGGCCGTAGATTGGCCTCACTTAGAAAAGGTTTGAGAGTAGATCTGAAATGTCCATCAGTCATGTCCATCTGAGTGGTCGGGTTTTTGGCTTCAACATGACTCCGACAAGGGAAAGTCTGATACTGAATCTTGACCATTGATCGAAGGGACTAGAGACGAACTAGGATTCGTCGATCTAGCCATGATCAACAGAAAAATTTGGCTAAGGTAAAGATATCACGATGACATCATCCTGGAAAAATGGCTCGTTTCTATTGGCCCATGGTGGTACTAACATGGCAGGGAGGATAGGACACATGTCACCTAGATTTGGTATTTTTACCCATGCAATAGGCAGGTTCCTCATGTCAACATGGTATCCTCTGGTTAGCTCTGAAAGTGCCCCATTCTTATGCCACGTTGTCATCTCCTCTACCCTTCATCGATGATGACATCATTGTCGACACTATGGAAAATTGCATCGGGGATTTCTCTTTGCATTTCCCAAAGACAACACTCGACCTGATCTCAACCATTAGTTTGTAGCTGATGCGAGGAGATTCATTGATCTAGCTCACCCAAAAGATAGAAACAACTAAGATAAAGATCATCGTGTTGACATCATTCTGAACATTATGCAACTCTCTATTGGCCCATGATGGCCCTGAGGTGGAAGGGAAATGGGACATGTGTCACCTAGTTTTGACATATTTTCATGTGTTTCTAGTGGGTTCCACATTTACATGTGGCATTCTCTTATTGGCCCGGATGGTGCCTCATTGGAGTGTTGACGTGACGCTCAGCTAGGAGACATTAGAATTCAATAGAATATTTGTAGCGTTGATATTCTAAGGGGCACGAATGATAGCACCTATCAAATCTAGGTATTTCATCGGGGGTGCACCCATCAGAGCACTTGGGATCTAGGTTTCTTGAGGAAACTCTAACAAGATAACTCCAATGAACTTTAATTTAAAGGATGGTAACGCGATGCAATATGAGCCATCGATCTTTCGAGGTCTGGAAACTGTTAAATTTTCACCTTTAGTCCACTGTTTTTTGGAAAGCCCCTGGGATATTGACTATGGCCCCCCTTTTTCGCATGTGATAGAGCCCCCTTTTGGTACTACACCATGCCCCTTTTGGTACTATGACAAACCCCTTTAGACTGTGCCAAGCCTTGAGAGCTCAATGTTTTCCTTAAGCACACAAGGGAATGGATTTTCTTACTATTTTTTAATTATGCCTTAAGAAAATTTGTTTGTGAGCTTCGTAGAAGATCCTAAAGCTCGACTTCCCACTTCTAACTCGTCTAATATCGACCTTATAACTTCATTCATATTTCATTTAGTTGCAATAACAAATATAGTACTAACATTTTTCTCTAGTGGGGACAACATACCCTTGTGTTTTGCTGAGGACTGTAGACTAAGTTCCTTCTTCTATTGGGTTATGGATTCTTCTCGGAAAGATACATCTTCTTCAGACCTGAAAATTGATATGATATGTGACACAAAATTCTCAACAACTTACAACGTTATAAATATACCTACTTACTGAAGTAATGGATGGTGACTGAAGTAAAATTAAAGATTCAAGAACATAAATGAAAAGGTATTATTTATGTACAGGGTAAGAAAACTTTGCAATGATAAGTACTGCAGCAAGTGATTGAGGAACCTCCCATTTATAGGAGCCCCAAACAAATCTCCATCCAACTGAGATAAATAATAAGTGTTGTTATATTGGGATGCAACCACTTAGAAGGGTCCAAGCCAAAGATTATCAAACTTTCCATGTTTCCCTTTATCTCCCCTTTGGGCGTCCCATTTTAGGACCAAGTTCCCTGCCATGAAATTTCTTTCTTTGGTCCTTTTATCAAAAAATTCTTTTATTCTTGCTTGATTAGTGTGGGAATTGATCTAAATTTTCTCTCTTATCTGTTGGAATTCAATTAGTTGATTAATTCTTCTCTGCATGTCATTTGATGATGCCTCCTCATCTTGCAATAATTTCATCATAGGAAGGCTGAGTTCATTGGGGAAAATATCTTCCAACTGATACACTAACTGAAAAGAGGAAGTTTCAATGGTCCTCTTAATGCTAACTTTGTTTGATCAGACACCATATTTCAAGTGGTAATCCCATGCATACTTATTTTGAGACAATATTTTCTTGATGATATTGATAAGGTTCTTATTGGAGGATTGAACCAAACCATTTCCTTGTGGATTGTAAGAAGTAGAGTGACCCATCTCTATGTTATAATCCTGAAAATAGAATTAACCAATTTGGTAGATTTTAAGGCACGAGCATTATCAACAATGATCTTCCTTGGGAACCCAAACATGGCCAAGATATTTTCTTCTTGGAAATTTATGATGACTATATCTATGGATGCCCTTGTAGGTACAACCTATACCCATTTGTTGAAATAATTTATGACTGTCAAAATCCATTTGTGTTGTCCACTTGAATTTGGATTAATCTCGCCAATGAAGTCTAATCCCCACTGTTGGAAATGTGTCTCAACTTTCGCTGATTTTAGGGGGAGGGGAAACAATTTATGCTTTCCTGCAAACATTTGACATTCTACACATGCTCAAACCAAGCGATTTACATCAAAAAACAAAGAGGGATAGTACCACCCAACTCTAAGGATCTTTTAGGAAATGGATATCCAAGCATGGTGATCCCCACACACACCCTTATGAAACTCAATGATTATGATTTCAATTTCTTCTTCAGTGAGCCAATTTAAAAGGATTCCCCTTGGGTTTTTCCAAAACAATTTTTCCCCCAAGATTCAATACTTTACAACATTTATCTTGATAGACCTGGCCCTAGCTTTATCTCATGCTAGTAAGCAACACAAATTTTGCAAATAAAAAATGATGTCTTAATACTAATCAGATAGAGAAAATTTGGCATTTAACTCTAAGGATGGTTCTTGTATTTCATCCTCTTTAGAATCTGTTTCCACAATGTTTGTT
>JASDQU011508114.1:0-19895 GCA_032191745.1 Picea mariana
AAAATAACATACCTTAGAACACATCACCAAAAGACTTCATCCTCCCTTGAAATCTGGCCTTCTTTTACTTATTATTCCCTATGAAATTTGAATTGTATCAAATGAATGTATAATGATGTTTATTTATACCATTTATTTCACTTCCTTTTAACATTAGGGCCAACCTGACAATTTCTTATTTTGTAATTATTTTCTTTAACTATCTTTAGGGCCTATATGTACAATTCACTTTGTCATCTTCAAAAATTCATTTCTCCTCAACCATGAGGATCCACATGACGTGCCACATACCACCGGAAACAACATGATGTATACTATCCATCCATGGGTGTTGTATCTGCATGTTCATTTTCCTTCATGTCCAAATACCTTCATCAATCTTGCGGTCCAAAACCCATGACTAGGGTTGACATCAATGAAAACAACCAATCTTCCAACACTTTGTGTAGTCTCTACTTCCAATTTTCTAACCCGGTGTGTGAATCTATTGTGCATGAAGTAATGCTTCTCCAACTGAGTACCCCATCTGCAGTTGGTTTACATAATCCTCATCATGCACAGTTTTTCTATACAACTGGCTAATCTCCTCTAAGTCCAGACAAGTGGGTTCTACGAACCTTTCCCCTTCTGATGGATCTAGTGGTGCTATGACCCTATAATATCCAGATTCAAATGTCATTTTCCTTGTTTTCAAGTTAATTATGGTCTATTTGTCAAATTCCCAATCCAGAACGAGTAGTGTCGGGTACATTGTTTTGCCATCTACTATTTCTATGACTTCAAATTCTTCTTTAGTGTGCATTCCATCAAGATCTATTGTTACTCCTTTTAGTGTCCCTATTGGTAGGACCCTATGTTGGTTTGCTAGTTTTAATTGGACATTTGAGAATCCCAATGTTGGCTCTCCCATGCATTACTAGGTTTTCTTGGGTAGCACATTCACTTCAGATCCTAGGTCCAATATGATGTCTCCCATGTTTAAATCCACAATGTTAGCATTTAGTCTAAATTCCCTACTTGTTCTTCTTCTTGTGTGTAGATGATTGACAATTTTTGGTTCTAGATTTTGTTCCATCTTGTTGCTACATTTCTCTAGGATGTTTTGCAATATTTTCATAGATGAAGGATCACTTAACATTTTTATGCATGATTGCAAAAAGTATCTAATAGTACTTACTTGTCCCTTGGGTGGCGTTCTGTTGGTATGATCCAATGATGACGACATTTCATATTCTGGGGCTTCATGGACTGGTTGTGTAGTGGAAGTCGACGTTGTGTCCACCTTCTAAAATTCTTGTCTGGCTTCCTTAAAAGACTCCTTTTATTTGGGTGCATCGAACTTCTTTCTTGGTTCGATGTTCTTCTTTACCCATTGGTTCTGTGCAAGTTCTTGTCGGACTGCGTCGTTTCCTATCTTTATTCCCCCACAGGTGACTATATTGATGTTCCATCCATCCTCCCTTGCTTCGGTTGATATCCATTGAACATTATGGTTGTTTTGGTTCCTCTTTTCCTGGATCTTTACTAATAGTGTCGGACATTCCTCTGTTTCATGATCCGATTCACGATAATACATACAAGTCATTGGGGGCAGTGGGCATTCCCATGCATAATGTCCCAGTTGCTAATAGTTGTGACATGTAACTGGTCCTCTGCCATGTCTGAAACCTCCTCTGGCTCGTCCTCCTCCTCGATAGTCTACTCGGTCTCCTCTCAACACGTTGTACTGTGGTGCATGATTATACTGTGTGGTATTATACTGGGGTTGCGTCAGGTTGTACTATGGTTGTGCATTATTGTATGGTTGTTGTGCATTATTGTACTACTGTTGTGCAGTGTTGTATGGAGCTAGGGATTGATTGAACTGTGGCATTTCTTTCCCATTCATCATTTCGGCATGTACCCTATATGTGTCTGATGTTCTTTCTTGCATCAGATCCATAGTTCTGTAATCTTTGTCATCGTGGCCCTCTGACTTACAAAAGGTGCAATAAGAATTCTTTGGAACTGTCTGGTACTTTTGCATCATCATGCAGTGATAAGGGTCGTGACCCAGTTTCTTACATATTTCGCACCATAATCCTCCATATGGTAGCAGGTTTGGCATGCCTATTTCCATATACTACATGAATGTTGGACATTCATTCTTATAGTGTCCTTCCATCCTGCATGTGGTGCACCAAACAACTTCTCATTTTTCCTTGTTCTTATTCTAGTTCAACTGAAATGTTAGGTTCTTCAAATCCTCCTTCAATTCTTCAATAGCTAGGTCCATCTACTGGTATTGGATCTCTTCTAGCTACAAGGCTGCCTATAGAGCCTTGGCCTACATCTGAAACTTCTGTTGTCATAAGGGATATTTTAGGTGTGGAAGTATTGAGTTGACAAACATGACCCGGTGATGCATCTTGGTCATAAGGTATTTAAACTTCCCCTTCAGTCACTTGAATCTTTGGTCAATCTCCCATACAAACTCTCCTTGTTTTTGTCTTATCTCAATCATCTCTTTCATGTACTGATCCTCTGAGCTCAGCTTCTAGAACTCATTAATCAGTAGCTTCTTAATGTCTTCCAGTGTCCTTGTCATCCCAAGGTAACTGTTCGTGTCTAGACTCATGTGTCAGTCTAGTGTGTGGTCTCTTAGTGTGATCACTAGCTGTGCAAGTTTGGTATCTTCATCAATGACCTATTTTTCTTCCCAAATCTTTGAACAAATGAATAAATGCTTCTCAAGGTCTTCTGTTGATTCTCCTTGAAATTATGGTAATATAATAGTGGGATCGTGTCCTACCATTCTAAATATTGAATTGCTACCTCTGTCGCACAGTGTAGATACTTGACTAGTATTTCCTGAATTGGCTCCTCCAGTTGTTGCTCCTATGGTAGATGTACTTCTTGCTGTCGGACTTCCTCCGAACTTCAGTTGTCTAAATGATGGTGTTCTCTTTGGTCTATTAGTCGCACATGGGTTTATGGGTTCCACACTGACATTATTATGGAAAGGATGGTTGCCTTCTCCTCTCATTCTTGGGCCTCTTGTTTTCCTCTCATAGGTTGCACGCAAGATTTCCTCACTCTTATCCACAGCCCGGATATTATCTACCTCTTTCTCATCACTTTCCAAGCCCTCCTTCGCGGCTACAGTTCTCTTCTTGGTATTCACCTTATTCACCTTATATTGGTGGGGTACTCTGCTACACGTCATTCCTGATGATGCCAAGATCCACTTAAGCTGGTCATCATCCATCAAGATTAGGTCCAAGAGTTCTTCCTCCTTCTTTCCTTTATCCTCACCTTCTTCCATTTCTCCTCTCTCTTTCAGTGCTTCCCCCCTTCCCCCATGCACGCAGGAAAGTCTAGTTGTCTGATTCCATTGTCATTACCCCTTTTTTATATAACAGTATTTTAATAGAAGTATACAGTGATTAAATGTACCTTCCATGGGGTCCACATATAAATTCATGCTCTATTGTGTTGTATGACTTCATTGTGTCAACTGCAAACTCTGTGATGAAGCTTGCTACAATATTGTCAAGCCAAAAGTTGACTGCGCGGGTGAATTTGTTGTTCACCTACTGTAACTACTCAACCTGTACCGGGGTCCAATCTAGTTGTCGGATCTGGTTCCTTGCATGGTTATCTTTCAACCTTAGTATCCACACCTGCAGTAGGTGGGGAAAATCACAGAAAAATACTTCGTGTAAATCCGTAAACATGTATTTATTCATATACTTGTGAGGTGTGATGTTAGGGTTTCTATTGTCTTTCTGGGCAAACTCTATCTCTTTATTTCTCAACCAGCCTTCGATTTCATCTTTTGTGGGGTTCCATGGGAAAACTCTATCTCTGTGATGAAGCTTGCTACAATATTGTCAAGCCAAAAGTCAACTGCGCGGGTGAATTTGTTGTTCACCTACTGTAACTACTCAACCTGTACTGGGGTCCAATCTAGTTGTCGGATCTGGTTCGTCGCATGGTTATCTTTCAACCTTAGTATCCACACCTGCAGTAGGTGGGGAAAATCACAGAAAAATACTTCGTGTAAATCCGTAAACATGTATTTATCCATATACTTGTGAGGTGTGATGTTAGGGTTTCTATTGTCTTTCTGGGTAAACTCTATCTCTTTATTTCTCAACCAGCCTTCGATTTCAGCTTTTGTGGGGTTCCATGGTCTCAACATTCCCTTCTAATGGCTCAATGGTATTCTGGTTTCACTCATTCTTTTCTCATGCATTCTATCTCATCTACTCAGTCCTCTCTTATTCCTCTTAACACAATAATGGAACAATTTGTTGGTTTAATGAATGGCTCTTCCCTACTACTTGTGTTGTTGACCTAGGGTTCATATCTTTCAAGGTACCAACAAAGCCTAAAACTATCGGCCCTTTTGGTAAACCAAAAGGAAACACAGTACACAGAATGCATTGCGTAGTCTCACCCGAGATAGATTTAAATGGGTGGTTGTAAGACTCAGGTGTTTACAACCTAGGATTGAGAGAGAGATATGGAATCTATATTTTCAACCATTTATTATAACTTATGTTACAAAATACTATTATTCTCTTTTATATTTTAACCTCCATGGCATCTTTTCTTGATATCCCAACAAAAATTAACTAAGCAATATAATAACTCGTTCATTCATTACACACAACGTTTAACTACTAAAAGTATGACAAATATATGCATGCATTCATTACATTACAAAGGTATTACCGTGGTTCACCCCCTCCTGGGCTATGTCCACAAAGATTTGGCTCTTGGCTCTCGTATTATGGTAGTTATGCAATTCTTGCACTGCGCGCTTACAAATATCCTTAGATGGGTAAGATCTATATGAGGTGAACTAGATCGCACCAGGCTCCTTGGCCTAGGATCTAATCCTCAATATCTACCTTCCCTCCTCTGCTCTAGTTCAACCGCTTTACAAAAGTAGTGAACCGAACCTTTTCTATGATACCTACGTATCTATATTTATATCTATCGGGCTCTTCATCCATTTACACAAAACCTTACAAAAACCCTAACCCTACTGTCATTAGGTCTTCCTTCTCTACATGCGTGCTTTTCTTCCTTCCAATTGTCGCCTCCTTCTTGCATGCGCACGTGCTATTCTTCTTACCAGTTGTCACTTTACTCTTGCACGATTTCTTTCCCATGATTGCTCTTCCAGTTTTCATTCTTCTTTGTGCACACTTTCTTTCCCACTTTGGCCTACTGCCAACAACTGATTACTGTGAAAATCCTAGGCAAAGTCATTGAATTGATAGATAAGGAAGATAAAAGGGAGGATTTTGTCGTACCCATAACCAATGAAAATATTTAAACAAACATAATCCCTAGAAGGTCACCAAAGGGGCAAGATATAGAAGCATAAGACTAGGAGGGTGAAAATAAAGGTGGTGTTTCCCAAAAAGGGAATGACCCCTCTCATCAAAGAAATAGTGACATTTCGTCAAATAGTGATTATTCAAAGAAGAAATCACTTGGTAGAAAATATCAAGACAAGTCATCACCCATAAATAAAGGGGAGAATACAAATGGACAAGATGATGAAAAGGAATTTGAAAATAAAGCTAATGATGGAGTCACAAATGGAGACCAATACAATGGCCAAGATGGTGATGCCACTATGAAGAAGAAAAAGACACAAGGCATGAGGAAGAGAGAAAATGAGATGTTGATGTTTGCTCAAAGAAAGAAATTGGAAATGAAGGGGAAACCAAGAAGCCCAGTGAGATCCCTCTAGATGACTCATTGATGTTGGAGGAAAAGGTTGAGAATAAGTTAAATGTAAATACCCAAAAGGATGCCATCATTTATAAATAACCCATCCAGATAGAGACGAAAACATGGGAGGAATCACCATACAAAGAAGTTATCTAGGAACCGATATCAAAGCATTTCTATGCACTAGGGGGTTTGAGAAACATATTGTCCTAGGACATGCAACCTATTCCTCAACCAGGGGATGAGGTGGCCAATTTAGATCTATTTTCCTATGATTGGAAATAGAAATATATAATAAGGAGAACTCATAAAAAAATAAATTTAACACTAGACAATGAAGCAATCAATATCGGTGAAGAAATCATAAACACAAAGAAGGAAAAATCAAGCAACTGTACTCCAAAGGTTTAGCCATATGTCATGCTTTATACGATAAGGCAGTTTTGGAAGAGAGGGAGTTAGAATAGGCCATATCAAAAATTTCTTCTCTCAATCACCAAGTACAATACCATCAGGAGGTTCGAGTGGTCAAGTTTAAGGAGGACTTACTGGAGCTATATGAAATCCATTAGAGGACTCAAGAAAATTTGATAGAGAAGGTGACAAACCTGCAGGAATAATCTTTTCTATTAGGAATTACCTGCAAATAAGTGCATAGGTGGGTTGAGAAAGGAGTTGGTACACTAGAAAAAATGGATTTTGTTTAGGAAATACAAAAGGAAAAGGGGTCAAAGGACAATCATATAGAGATACTTTCAGACGAGAAGATGGCTCAAATACACTCAGTGACCAAGCATTGGGAAAAAATCATTGATAAACATGTAAACAAAGTAGATGAGGAGTGATACCACTGTAATCAAAGTTGAGATAAGATTAACCAATCAATGACAGAACTTCAATTTCCTACTTTCGGGTCCCCAACGAAGTTTCGACCAATTGATGTGATGGAAAACAACTTGTATAGAGAATGGGTCCAACATATTACCACAATGGATAAGGGACACATGAAAAACCATGTTATCAATAAATACAATATTGTGGGTCGAATGGAACAAATAGTGGAAAAAATGGAGAAGCACACCCTTCAATACCACGACAGGAAGCATTAGTTGGCTATGCCATTGGATCAACACAAGTTCTTGTTTGCTGAGAATTGCACTCAACTCTTTAAAGAGTGTTTCGATTATGTAGAGGAACATGCAAGTCCAAATACTGCCAGATCAGTCGAGTCATCATGACTCGAACTCATGATTATCTATTTTTTGGCCACCTATGTGGCAGTTTTATCTAAGTTTAATTTTGTATAAATAAATGAATTATAGAGATAGTGAGGACCTTTTGGAATTTAAAATAATTTTATTGTTATTTTATTGTGAAACTATTTTTATAATTAATTGGAAGCTCCATTAGATCCTGATGTGATTTTGGAGTCCAAATAGTGATCTACATTACATTGTGGACTTTTCTTCTTTGGATCATTGTGTATCAATGTCCAATAAGCTTTTTCATTAATCAATATATCTTGTGATGAATTCTATATTACGTTGAATTTTTACCTTGTGTTTAATATGCATGTTATGTTATTTCATCATAGTGTTCGTGATCTTTGAATCTAGAATGATTTTTGTGTCGTTGACAGGCTCTAACTATGATATATGCATGCACACATACTTATTGTTGTATATCTATTTCTAGGAATTATTTTTGATGGATCTAGACATATAACAAGCGATTGGTTACTTGTTATCTCAACACTTTGAAAAGTTATTTTTAAAAGGAACTATGTTATCTCTCTTTTATTCATTTAATGGATTATGAGATTGGTTCCTTTTGAGCCATTTGTGTGCATTAATTTATTTTGAAATATACTTTGAAAATGCGTCCCTAAAATATAGAATAATTAATGAGAATGAAACAAGTGTTGGAAACTTTGTTGTCATTGATGTCAACCCTAGAACAAGCCTTGAAGCAGGTCCAAAAGCCCCTAGAAGTGATGGGTTTAATTGAAGGAGTCTCCAAACTGGTCCCCCTATGGCATAGCTCTAAGTAGAGCCCTCACAGGAAGACACTTTGAAGAAGCCTACAAGAAGCCCTAGTTGTTAACAAAATAAGTGACAATGTATGACCAAGAATCCTTGAACATATGGAAAGAAGTCTGAAAGGGTTGGTCATGAAGCCCAAAGTTGATTGAAGAAAAAGAGTATGAAGGACATAAAAAATGCATGCAAATCCTCCATGGATTGACAGTCCTCATCAAGCCTTTTCAAAAATTAGGTGGCATGCCACGTGGTTCCTCATGGTTGAGGAGATATTCCCTCTTAAATATGATCATGTAAAATTTTCCCTTAAATGGTTAAGAAGTTATAAGTTGGCCCCAAAATCAAGTAAAGGAGAAAAACTATTACAAAAAAGAAGTTATAGGTCGGCCCTAAAGACAAGTAAAGAAGGTACTTGGCTAGATATAAATACGCATCAAGAGCCTCTCATTTTCCATCAAACAAACTTGTGATCTCTTAGCACAAGTGAAGTAGCAGAGGCATGGGAAGGAGGGAGTTCTCAGAGTTGCAGATGTGAGAAGGGTTTTCTAGAAACCCTATCCAAGGTGACCCCGACAAGTTAAGTATAGGGTGTCCCACAATGCCCCTTCTGGTTTTCCAATAATCATTACGCAAGGCCCCACCCATTGCTCAGTCTAATCCCATGAGGTTAAGGAAGGGTTTAAGGAAGATGCTCTTCTCTTGATGCTAAAGTTGAAGAAGGTTTGATGGTCCGATATTGCATGCATTAGGGTCTCCACATGATGACATGTATGTTTTTCTATATGTCTTGAGGCTTTTATCTTAGAGGTTTTCACATATGCTTTGAGACATACCTTAGAGGTTTTGGAATATTGTTTGAGGCATATATTGTAGGTTTTGGTATACTCTTTGAGGCATACCTTGGAGTTTTTGGCATATTCTTTGAGGCATATATTGGAGGTTTTATCATATACTTTGAGGAATATATTGGAGGTTTTGGTATATGCTTTGAGGTATATCTTGGAGGTTTTTGGAACATGGTTTTATGAATATCTTGGTGATTTTTTGTATATGATTTGGGGAAATTCTTGGAGATCTTGGCATAAGATTTATGTGGCTTTTTGGGGGTTGAACCATTTTTTATGATGATGATGTATCGGTATCAGTGAAATTAACAGTGATAGGTTCATTCTCTCATTTATATTTTAGGGAGGAATGAAGGGGGAAGGAAAGGGGGTTGGAGCCTCCCTCCATTTGAAGATGGAAAATTTAGAGAGTTGTAGATTCCTTCAGGTTGGATCCTACTTCCAGTTGAACTTGGAAAATTTAGAGAGTTGCAAATTTCTTCAGGTTGGAGACTGTAAACAAGGGGTTGGTGCCTCCCTCTAGTTGGTTCTAGAGAATTTTGGAAGTTTTTGATTCTAGTGGATGTAATCTTCTAATAAATTAAAAAATGTTATGTGGTTTTCTCCCACTTGGGTTTCCACGTAAAATTCTTGTGTAATGTGTATATGTGGTTATATGTTTATGATATATTAAATGCAATCATAAGTGATAAATTGTTGATAACTTAATGTTTACATATTATGGTTAAAAATTTGTAAAAAGTGCATAATATTGATTCACCGACCCACCCTCTCAATATTATTGATTCCAACAATTGGTATCAGAGCAGGTCCTTCAGAAACAACCTAACCACTGGAAGGTAGATCATGGAGTGCACTAAGAATGGAATGCTAGTTTTTGATGGTCAGAACTATGCCTTCTGGAGCAAAAGGATGAAAATGTTTTTGCAAGCAAAGGGATTTGATGTCTAGAAAGTAGTAGTATATAGATACAAGGCATTTTCCACTCCCCAACAAATAAATATAGAAAAAAACTTTATGAAAAAAAATTGAAGGCTATGGATGTTATTATGAGTGGCTTGGCTAGTTTAGTATACGTCAAGGCTATGCATTGTGACTTTGCAAAGGATATTTGGGACAAACATAAAAATGTTTATGAAGGAGATGCCAAAGTCAAAGGGGATAAGCTTCAAAATTATAGAGGTAAATTTGAGCAACCAAAAATGAAGGAAGATGAAGATATTGCAACTTATTTTATGTGAGATGATGAAATAGTGAACACTATTAAAGGATTAGGAGAATAAATTAAAGGTTTGATGATTTCTCAAAAGGTGCTAAGGTCTCTTTTAATGATATTTGATCCTAAGATTTCATCCCTAGAATAAAGAGAACATCTTGCTACGTTGAGCATGGAGCAACCATTTTTTCCTCTTTTCCCATGGAAGAAAAAATAAAGATAATAAAGGCTAGGGTATCCTCTAGTATAGGGCCTGATGCAGAAAATTTAGGAGGAGAAGAATATCCTATGATAGAAAAGTAAAGGAAGGCCATACTATTAGAGAAAAAGAGGATTATAAAAGAGAAATCTAAAGAGAGGAGGATTCAGGAAGATCAAAGAATGAAAGAAGAAGCATAAGAGGAAGAATATCAATAAATACTCACTAAAAGAAGGAAGAAAGATGAGAAGAAACAAAGAGAGTGAGAATTTATTGAGAAAAGAAAAAGTGATAAGGAAGAATAGGCCTGAGAGAAAGATGTTGAGGAGAAAAATAAGCAATAGCATAGTTGGGCGGATGAATTGAAGAAAATCCAGGATGAGGCCGGAAAGCGACATAAAAAGGATGAATTTGATTGGTTGAAAAGAGAGGCAACTAAAGCAGGATTGAAGGATGGTGAAGGATAGGTGACACCAATTACTGTGAAAATAATATGTGAAGTCATTGAATTGATAGGCAAGGAAGATAAAAGAGAGGACTTTGTGGTCCCCATAATCAATGAAAATCTTGAAACAAAGATAATCCCTACAAGGTCACCAAAGGGGCAAGATATAGAAGCATAAGACTAGAAGGGTGAAATAAAAGGTGGTGTTTCCAAAAAGGGGAATGACCCCTCTCATCAAAGAAATAGTGACATTTCATCAAATAGTGATGATTCAAACAAGGAATCACTTGGTAGACAATATCAAGACAAGTCATCACCCAAAAATAAAGGGGAGAGTACAAATGGCTAAGGTGATGAAAAGGACTATGAAAAACAAGCTAATGATGGATTCACAAATGGAGAACAATATAGTGGCCAAGATGGTGGAAATTATGAAGAAGAAAAATACACAAGGCATGAGGAAGAGAGCAAACGAGATGTTGATGTTTTCTCAGAGAAAGTAATTGGAAATGAAGGGGAAACCAAGAAGCTTGATGAGATCCCTCCAGATGACTCATCGATGTTATAGGAAAAGGTTGAGAATAACTTAAAGGTAAATACCCAAAAGGATGTCACCATTTAGAAATAACCCATCTAGATAGAGACGAAAACATGGGAGGAATCACTAGACAAAGAAGTTATCTAGGACCTGGTATCAGATCATTTCTACGCACCAGGGGGTTTGGGAAACATATTGTCTTGGGACATCCAACCTATTCCCCATCCAATGGACGAGGTGGTGAATTTAGATCTATTTTCCTATGATTGGAAATAGAAATATATAATAAGGAGAACTCATAAGAAAATAAATTTAACACTAGACAATGAAGAAATCAATATCGGTTAAGGAATCATAAACACAAAGAAGGAAAAATCAAGCCAAATGTACTACAAAGGTTTAGCCATATCTCATGCTTCTTACGATAAGGAATTTTTGGAAGAGAGGGAGTTAGAATAGGCCAGATCCAAAATTTCTTCTCTCAAGCACCAAGTAAAATACCATCAGGAGGTTGGAGGAGTGGTCAAGTTTAAGTAGGACTTACTGGAGCTATATGAAATCCATTAGAGGACTCAAGAAAATTTGATAGAGAAGGTGAAAAATATACAGGAAGAATCTTTTCTATTAGGAATTACCTACAAATAAGTGCATAGGTGGGCTGAGAAAGGAGTTGGTACACTGGAAAAAATGGAGTTTGTCTAGGAAATACAAAAGGAAAAGGGGTCAAAGGAACATCATATAGAGATATTTTCAAACGAGTAGATGTCTCAAATACACTCAGTGACCAAGCATTGGGAAACAATCATTGATTAACATGTGGACAAAGTAGATGAGGAGTGAGACCACTGTAATCAAAGTTGGGATAAGATTAACCAATCAATGACATAACTTCAATTTCCTACTTTAGGGTCCCCAAAAAAGTTCCGATCGATTAATGAGATGGAAACTGACTTGTATAGAGAATGGGTCCAACATATTACCACAATGGATAAGGGACACATGAAAAATCATGTTATCAAAAATTAAAATATTGTGGACCAAATGGAACAAATAGTGGACAAAATAGAGAAGCACACCCTTCAATACTGCGACATGAAGCATGAGTTGGCTATGCCAATGGATAAACACAAGTTCTCGTTTACTGAGAGTTGCACTCAACTCTTCAAAGAGTGTGTAGATTATGTAGAGGAACATGCAAGTCCAAATACCCCCAGATCAGTTGAGTTGTCATGACTCAAACTCATGATTATCTATTTTTTGGCCGCTATTGGTTTTTAATTGACTCCCTTCTCATGTTATCTGAGTTATTGACCTAGGGTTCATGTCATTCAGGGTTCCAACAAAGACTCTAACTATCGGCCCTCCTGGTAAACCAGAAGGCAGTGCAGCGCCTAGAAGGTACTGCGTAGTCTCACCCAAGATAGCTAAAGATGGTTGACTGTAAGACTCAGGTGTTTACAGCCTAGGACAGGGTAGGATATGAAGGGCTTCTTGATTAGGTCCCTGATATGTGAACTGTTACTATAATCTACTTGTTCCCAGGAATCACATGCATATAACTCAAAACATAAACAGATTCTAATAATGCGTTTGGTTATTCATCAATCATAGTCATCTATTGCTTGAAAAAAGTTAAAGATATGAAAATATTCAACACAATACACAGATGTTACCGTGGTTCACCCCTCCTGGGCTACGTCCACAAAGATTTGGCTTTTGGCTCTTTTATTATAGTAGTTCTTGTTCTTCCTGCGCTGCGCGCTTACAGTTCTCTGTAAAAGTGGATAAGATCTATGTGAGGTGAACTAGATCATACTAGGCTCTGCAGCATCCTCAGATCTACCTTCCCTTGTATCTTTATTTCTCAATAGCTTACAAAAATTGGTTCATACAATTCAACCCCTCACGTATCACCAACAAAAATACTCAAGAAAATCTCTCGGTAACAATCGCAATCTTCATAAAAACTAACATAAAAACAACAACAACCACCACAACAACAACAACTCTCTCTCACTCTCTCTCTCTCTTATATGATACTTTCGTATCTATATTTATACATTTCGGGCTCTTCAGCCACTTACAGAATATTACCAAAACCCTAACCCTTCTTACGATAGGTTTTTCTCCCATGCACGTGTTGTTCTTCCTCTAGCTGTCACTTCCCTCTGTGCACACTTTCTTGCATTTGCGCGTGCTGATCTTTTGCCAGTTGTCTCTTCAGTTTCCTGCACACTTTCTTTCCCATGATCATCCTTATTTCCACTTTGTCTTAGTGCCAACAGGCCCCCAACACTGACACGGGACTTGTCCCAAGTCACCTAATTGTGTTGTGCTTCCTTGATCTCCCTAGTAATCATCTGGAACTTCTCCTGCAATTCTACTACTTTTGTCAGTGCCTGCATGGTTTTCTCCTTGATAATATCAACTGCTTACGCTGCTACTTCTTCACTTATCAGTCCTGCACATTCTTGCTGGGTCCATGTTGACCATGTTTTGGCTTCTTTTGCCTACTCCAGTATTGCTGCTATCCGTTCCTGGAATGCTTCTATTTGAGCCTGACCCTCCTGTTTCCGTGTTTGCACAGTGAGAAGTTCTGCCTGTAACTTATTTAACTATTGTGTCCCCTTGACACGTTCTGGGATTGGGATGGTTTTCTGTTGCTTCTTGAATTCTTGGATCATTGCATTGATCCTTTCCTCCTCCTTGTCCCATTTTTGGACCTGTGGGTCCTCTTCCAGCTTTGTCCATAGTTGCGCTGCTTTATCTAGCAAGTCGGCTGTTGTGCTGACCTATTTTTCTAGCTCTTGTAATTGCACTATTTCTTCCTGATTCCTCTGCTCCTTTACTATTGGTGGAGTGGTTGGTATAATTTGTCCATAGAGAGTCTTGATCTCCTTCTGATACTGATCAATTACCTATGCAATATGATCGATATTTTCTACCACTGGGAGTTCACTTCCTTGCACAGTAGTTGGAAGTTTCCCAAAAATTTCTTCCGCTCTTCGTTCCAACTCATTCCTGCATTCCTTTTCCTCCTGCGTTTCAAATTTTTCCTACACATAAACTGTTTCCAGTGTTTCCTACCTCATTGTTTCTTTCTATAGCTTGACCACATTTTGATGTGCTCGAGACTGTATCTCATGGTCGACGCTAAACTGCAATTGGTATAAGGTCTTTGCTGGCATCCATGTTATGATAAATTGGATCTGATTCAAATCCTTCAGTGGTGTCTGTCCCACAATCTCATCCATTCGTAGCATGCTCGGCTTTATTTAAACCGTGGAATGTGGTTTCGAAAGAATTGAATCATGTTCTCCCACCTCCATTCTTTGTGTGGTCCGTGTTCTCGATGGCTCTATGCCTCTGCTGCTACTTGTAAGTTGGGCTTCTCCGAATTTCTTTAGGAGTTGCCCCATTTCTACTAGATCCTTTTGCAGTTTATCCCTGTGGTGCACTGCATGATCAAAGTATTCTTCGAGACAATCCTGGACCATTCTGGAAATCATCTCACCATCATCCTCTGTTATTGTGTATTCTAGTAGTGATCGTTGCGCCTTTGATTTCTTGTGTGCACCTATTTCCTGTGTCGCTGGTCTCTTAGTTCCCCCTGGTTTCTGTGTAATGGGGTTCATCATGGTTTCTTGTGCTCCCTCAGCTGGGTTCTGTTGTTCATTGGTTGGCTGAGTGGTTTCTGTTCTCCCCTTCTGGGTCCCTAGATGCGCTGAGCCGCCCTCTGTCTGATTCGACTTGATTTGGCCCGTTCTTTTTTTCTTGGGTACTGGGACTTGTGGAGGCTGTGTTTCCAACTGCAGATCCCCTCCTTTTGTTGTTTGTCCTGGTACTGCTCTAGGTATGGTTGGGATCTTCCATTCATCTGGTCACTTGTGGATGATCATCTCGATGTCTCCCTTGGTAACGCAACAACGCATCTGTATCCATTGTTTATGTGGGTCCTGTCTTGGTTATATCCACATGGCTTTTTGTCTAGACCAAAAATTGGCGATGCCCTTGAATCGCGCGACAGCCTCTAGTGTTATCATCCATGCTCGGTTGATTGCTTCCTGTATTTCCCATAGGTAATATTCAAATATAATTCCATTTCCCTTCTTATTCTTGGCCAGTGGCATGGATTTCAGGACATGATATCTCACTCCTCCTTGCTGTGGTGTGGTATAGAAGATGATGTAGTCCGGTTCTTTCCATCCCATAAAAGTGATGAGAGTAAGTAGCCATGAGTAGTGAAATTCTATACCTGCTTCTTGTGTGTCTTTACAGTCGATTTGGAACAAGCTTGACAGATATGGTGCCTAGCTCATGAAGGTGCCTTCTGTGCATTGAGCTGCAACTGCGATCACTCATGTCGGTGCTTTGTCTTTGTGGAATTTTCTTAGCAGTTTGCATGCTAAGATATTTGCTCCCAGTTGTTTTGTGGCATCATCAATTCCCTTGATTATAATGCCTCTCGTTCCCCTGTCGGTGCCATATTTCTTCTTCATTTCTTCTGCCAATGCTTTTTCCTTGGACTTGTCATCCAGTATCAGCGTGGGATCCATACCCCATATGGCTAGTCCTATAATTTGTGCAATAAGTTCAATAGTTATGGGGATGGATTTGTCCAGCCATACATCCCCTCCATGCGTAACTACTAATAGTTGTTTGACGCATGTCATCACATATTGGCCTCTGCCAAAGTGTGGTATCTTCATCAATCCTAGGATTCCAGTTCTGTCCAGTCTGGCTACCCATTTGCATGGCCTAGTGATAGTTCCTCCGAGAGGGCTCATGGCTATTGTCTCTGAAAAGACTTGTGGTGCAAGCTCTTGATATTTTCTTTCATCCACTACATCATGGTCGGAAAACTTAAGCTTCCTGACGTGACCCAATAGTTGTGAGTCCACTTGTATGCCTTCTGGTGTGTGAGGTAGCACAATCTTTGTAGTTGGTTTCTTTCGAGGTGATATTGGTATATGAATCCTGTCTTTCAGCTGTGTTGGCTGGTTCAAAGTTCCAACAGCTTTCGGTTGTGTTGGCTGGTTCGAAGTTCCAGTAGCTTCTAGTTGTGCTTGTTGGTTCAAAGTTATAGCAGCTTCTGGTTGCTCCTTCGCCATCCATTCTTCCCAAGATTTTCCCATTTCGCCAATCGGCTTGTCTGAAAAAGAAATTTCTGGGATGGGTATTTGTGGAACATCTAGTTGGAGCTCTACTTCTGGGTTCTATGTGCTTCCATTTATTTCCATGGCTACTTCGGCATTTTCTGGCTTTCCTTCCTGATGAGTTCCTACTCTTGCTTTTGAAGCTCCTGTGTTGTTGTCGGTGTATCCTCTTTCATAGTTTTCACTTGGGGCTATAGGATCTCTTCCTGGATCAGTGTTGATTCGACTAGAATATCCTCCGGCGATGGGATTTCATCAATATCAACGATCTCTGGTGGTTGCTGCTCGTTTTCTTCCTGTGTTCCTTATGACCTAGTTTGAATCCTAGTTGATCTGAATGTCTATCCTGGTTCTGTGAACTTGGGCGGTGCCATACTGGTGTCTGTAGGACGTTTTTTTGGTTCAAATAACTTGGATAAGATTTGTGATCTCACTCTGTGCGTTTAGGCTGCTATTTCTCTTTCTTTGTTCTTCTTTTGCAAATAAACTAACTGTTTATGTGCTCGTGTGTTGTATGGGTGTGCCATGAAGCTTGTTGAGGGTGCCTCCTTCCTTATGTGATTAATGCACCATAAGTGTGGTTTTAATGCATCGATAGCGTTTTCGTACTTTCCCTTATGGCTACTTTTCTATCGCCAGTTGGCGTGTTTAGTGTGACATCCCATCTGTCCTTTCCTTGCTTTAATTCTACCTCATGTTGTCTTGTCAGTGTGATTTTGTTGACTTTCCTTTTCCCGCTTGTTTCCCTTTCCAAGATGGCCATTGTATTTTCCCTCACTAGTTTCGTGTTTCGTATGCGGCTTTTCCGTCACACCGCGTGCTATTTTTAGACTCTCTCTTTTTTTTTTTTTTTTTTTTTTTTACTACTACACGGTGGGTAGTCGACTATCT
This sequence comes from Picea mariana, assembly GCA_032191745.1. NCBI lineage: Eukaryota > Viridiplantae > Streptophyta > Pinopsida > Pinales > Pinaceae > Picea > Picea mariana. Next base: position 17,063 of record JASDQU011508114.1, read on the forward strand.
TTGTATAGCTTCATCTGGCTCCCATTGATCATTCCTTTGAGGTCTTATTCTTCTATATCTTTCAACTGTATAGCTCCTCCATCTGTGACAAATTTTACCTCGTATGGTCCTAGCCAATGCATCCTCAACTTCCCTGGGTGCTGCAGCGCTTTACTGTCGTAGAGCAATACTAGATCTCCTTCCTTGAACATCTTTCTCTTGATGTGGCAGTCGTGCCACGCTTTGTCTCTCACTTTCTGTACTTGTTGATGGAACCCTGCCAAGATTTGGTCTTCCTCCATTGACAGTAACTGATCTAGTCGTTCTTGGACTGCACCTCATTCTATCATTTGTGTGATAGTTGCTACATGTAGACTAGGTATTAGAAATTCTAGCAGTACTACTGCTTCTTGACCATAGACCAATTTGAATGGCGTGTGACCTGTCAACTTTTTGCATGTGGTTCTATACGCCCATAGTATTTCTGGTACCTTGAGATCCCAATCATCCCTATTGATGTTACATATCTTCGTTAGGGTGCTCTCTAGAATTTTGTTGAAGGATTCTACCATGCCATTAGCCTGTGGGTGATACGGTGTGATTTTTTGGTGGTGAACTTCGAACTCTTCAAGCATCACTTGGATGGTGTTGTTGATGAATTGTGTTCCTTAGTCACTCATCAAAAATCTTGGCCACCCAAATCTAGTAATTACCTGTTCGAAAAGAAAGTGGGTCGTTGTCTCTGCACTGCAATATTTTACCGGTGTGGCTTGTTGGTCTCCAGTTTTGATCATGTTTTTGCCTATATGATATCACAAAAACCTCCATCTCTATACCCAGTACCACCCCTTTTGGCCTTGTTTTGACATAATTGACATCTCCCTATCACTCAATGGGGCTACTTAAGGTATCTTTATGTTTCAAGCTATTTTTATGAATTTTGATGCTTTAAATTAACAATGGAACTAACGTGGCTTGGGTTAGGTACCACTTCTATTCTTGGAACAAGGTTTGCCAGTACTAGGTACCAGCTCACACCCTGTGGAGACACCAACAAAGCTGCTACAGATTCGCGCATTATGGACAGAGGGGGAGACAGTGAGGTTTACATGAAAGATGGAATCATCGCTCATGCGATGATTGAAGGCACAATGATAGAACTGAGTCGTTACTATTTCATGGTTCACACTTCGTGACACTACGTGTCACGAAGATGTGAAGAATGTTTTAAATTTGATTTCAAGCTATTTTCGGATCTGGGATCCGTTGGAACTAATGTATCTTTGCTTCAGACTGTTATAGAGGATGATCTATATATAATCAGAGGATCACTCCTAATAAATGGTTGGGTTATGTTATGTTATATCGTGAACACATGTTTTTGAATACAAGTTGTTGTTGCGTTATGTTACTCGACTGGTATACGATTTGAGTATTTTCTTCTGAGTTAATGGAGCGTAAAGTTTACACAATGTTTGTGTAGAATGATATAGTTGGTTCTGGTTCTTTCCTTCGGCGTTTGTACCTTTTGGTTGGGCCCGCCAAACAGGTGCAAGTCGCTGTTGTTCTTGCATTCAATTTAGACTATTTCAATAGCGTAGTAATTGCCTGCATGTTAGTTTGTTGAGTCTTGGAATTGACTGTTCAGAGTATTGATTGATTATTCTTCAACTGTATTGTTTCCATTTTATTGAATATCTGCTACGTTGATGAGTATTGAAGCATGGTTGATTCCTGTAGGATTTGAAGCATGAATTAGAATGGCTATGTTCCTAGTTTCCAATTTGAACAAAGATTAAAAGTGAATGCAAGCTTGAATATATCTTGTTTTGGTTAGGACAGTTAGTTACTCTACTTTGTTAGATAGCTAGGCTACTCTGCTCTGTTAGGTTAGTTAGGGTGCAATTGAACTAAAAGGAAGCTTCCGGTACCAGTAGGGTAAGTAGAGCAGTTCTTTATCTTTCCTGTAGACAGAGTTAGATTTGTTTTCAACGTTTAGATTAAGATAATTTTAGGAAATAATATTTCTGTGAGAGATAGAAATAATGTTGATAGATGATTAAAGATGGTGGTAAACAGTCTTGTGAAATTTCAATAGAGCAGAAATAGAAGTACCAGCGCTCAAGCATAGAACTGTTTCTCTTTTGATGAATTACACAGGAAATGATCAGTTTCAAGATAGTCATTAAGATTCAGTTTCTCAAAGTGAGTTTGTGTTTTCTTTTAAGAATAGCCTTTAGATAGGAATTAGTTTACCCGCACATATGGTGTAGCAGCTCAAAGTTTACTTACCCTGGTTTGACAATTTAGTGTTTTAGTTCATTTAAATCTTCAATTTAGCAGCCTGATATTTTTGGTGCCGTTACCGGGGAGCTGTTTAAAAGGTAAGTTAGATAGTTGTCTTGATTAATTTTAGAATGCACTTAGTTTGGTGTGGTATGTTAGCAGTTTGATAGTAAGAGGAGCTGTGGGAAAAAAAAGGGTGAAGACTGACATATCAGTTATCACAGGTACTCTGAAACTCAATCTTAGTTTCTTTTATTTCATTTTAGTATGACTTCATGAGAAATAGATACCCTAGAGGTAGATTTAGGAGAAATATAAAACCACAAAGAGAAGAAGAAACCTCCACCCAAAAAGCAATAGAAATTGAGACTGAAATTCTGGCTGAGGAAACCATAGAACAAAACCTAGAACCAGGAAACACCATACATCAGCAAACTCAAAATCTTGGTGATCCAGCCCTGGATGACACAGTTGATCCAGAGAAAATACAAGCTCTTCTCAGGAACCCTAACTCTATAGTTTCACAGATAACAACTACAACTGTGGGATCAAAGGCCATAGGATCCTC
>JASDQU011508116.1:0-17373 GCA_032191745.1 Picea mariana
TAAAATAAAAATCTAAGGTTCAAGGAGTGTAAGATCACATCAAGAATCAACAACAAATTCTCCAAATATTAAAAGACAACCTGACCATGGCACAAAACCGCATGAAACAACAAGCAGATCAACATCGTAGTGAAAGAAGTTTTGAAGTAGGGGATTAGGTGTTTTTAAGACTACAACCATACAAACAGATGTCCCTCAAGCAAGACAACAAGGATAATAAATTATCACCAAAGTAATATGGACCTTATAAGGTGTTGCAAAAGATTGGTACTATGGCATACAAATTGGAGCTGCCAGCATCTTCACGAATACACCCAGTTTTCCATGTTTCATGCCTAAAGAAAGCTATAGGTGACAAGATCCCAGTTCAAACTATATTGCTAGAACTTGACGAGGAAGGAAAAATCATATTGGAGCCTAAAGACATCATTGACACAAGAATTCATTGGCTGAGGAATAGATCCATTTCCGAGTATCTCATTAAATGGAGGAAACTATCGACTGAAGATTCCACTTGGGAAGATGAGTCTTTTATACAGAAGCATCCAGAGTTACTCAAGCGTTGCAGACAACACTTGTCTCAAGGGGAGGGTCATGTTAAGCCCTAATATTGGCTCATTACCCCTTAATTGGGGCATATTATATTAGTAATGTTATTTTATTTATGTCGGCTTTAGGCCATTAGTTGTAATTATACCTCCTAGTCTCCTATATATACCAAGGAGACATTTTCATTTTGAATCATCTTGTACTTGAACATTTAAGTGGGGTAAAAGGAGGTTTCCCCCTTGAAGAGGCTTATTATCTAAAATTATCTCTTTTTCAAGGCATTGAGTACTTTTCCTAAGGTTTTTCTATGCTATATTGATGTTTGGTTCTTAACATAAACCCAATAAAGCCTAATCTTCAATCAGAAACACACACAACCCATAATCTCCATTTTCAATAACCCTTAACTCCCAACTTCTAATCCTTATAACTTGCAATGAAAAAATGAATAAGTATATCCCCTCCAACTTATAACTTTTATCAGTATCATCCCTAAGACCATAATGCATGCCTATTATAACCTTCATCACCCCTAACCTATAAACCCTTAACACAGAGAACTAGTAATGATTACTTAAATTACCTAACCCCTAACTCTTATAACACCTAACCATCACTTAAACACTAACCTAACCTAACCCCTAACCTTTATCATTGTTGAAATATTATAACATCGAAGAATATTCTAATTATATATGAGTTATTATCTTTTAGATCAAATCCCCATTTGTGGATGGATCATGTTGGCTCTTGTTTAGGACCAAATCCCATTTTGTGGATTGGTCAAACAATATTTATATGGTGGTATTTTTAAAGTCGACCCCTAGGGTTTATAAAGTGGTTTTAACCAATATTGGAAGAAGTCGACCCTACTAGGCAAAGAGACATAACCCTAGTGTCTCCTCAACTAGTATTTATAAGTGAAGATGGTGCCTCACTTGTTCACTCACTCACCCACACTTCTAGTGCACATCTTTTGAAGGAAGTTACAGTTGCAAGAGGAAGGAGAAGAGAGGCACATGCTCATTCCTATTTTATATTTGGTGGTTTGTTCTTAGTCTTGTCATTGTATTCACAATCTATTATTGAGGAATTTTTGTTGGGTTTTCTCCCCCATGAGGGTTTCCTGAGATAAATGTTGTGTACCTTGTGATTGTATTTCTTTCAGTGATCCACTTTATGTTCTTGTTTTTGAAATGCATTAAGTAAATTGAAAATAACCTAATAAAAACATTAAAATTAACATGGTATCAGAGCTTGACAGAATAGAGCACATTTCACTGGGTATCTAAAAATGTCAGTATGGTCGTACACGAAAATTAGGTATTTTTACAGAAGAGGAATTTATGACCAAAACCTATCTACTGAAGTGCACCCTAACCTAGCACATCTATTGGCAACTTGAGTGCACCTTTCCAGTGGTCATATTCTTCAAAAATTCAAACCCTAGTTTTGAGTCATACCAGAAAACCATAAAACCAGGAAATCAGAACTAGTACTAGAAGTACCAGTCTAGATTTGTGCAGGTCAAGTTTCAAGAGGTAAATCTTGAAATTTGTTGAAACAATCATCTCGAGGAAACTCACCTCATCCCAACGCATCTCTTGGTAACTTCAAATTCATTTTATGAGCACTTTCATTTTCTGTTCATTTTCCTAGCTCTAGGGCAAGATGTCTGCCAACATCAAGCTTGTTGACAAGTTAGAAGGTGTTGAAAATATATGTTCCTGGAAGTACAAAATTGGACTCATTCTTGAAGAGAATTACCTTGCAAAATTAATAAAATAAAATGTACTCGAACCTGAAGAAGAAACAATCAAAGAGAAGTAAAGAAGGATATGATTAGGGCCAAAAGAATAATTTAATATTCCATTAAATACAACTTTATCCCTCAAGTGTCTTCTAAGAACACTCCAAAATATACTTTTGATTCCCTAACAATAATGTATGAAGGAAATAACATCAACCAGAATATGAACTTGAGAACCCAACTCAATAATACAAATATGCAAAAAGGAGAAATATCTCAAGACTATTTCTTTAGGGTTTCTCAATTCAAGGAACAATTAGAACAAATTGGAGACAAATTGGATGAATATGAACTCATCATGACAAATATGAATGGTCTCAAAAGACCTTGGGATACCTTCATGCAAACTATCTGTGAAAGAAAAGAGAAACTCCAATTTGACAGTCTATGGGAAGAATGTGTTCAAGAAGAAGCAAGAGTGGCTAACCGAGAAGTCGTACTATTGAGGGATGAAGATCAAGACATATATTCTCATGCTAAAGGAGGAAAGAAAATGTCTCATTTCCAAAAAGAGACCCATTTTCATAAAGAATCTCACCCTCCAAAGAGATTCCATAAATATCATAAAGGTCAAATAAAGGAAAAAGATTTCTCCTCTTATCAATGTTATAATTATGATAAGATGGGACACATTGCTAATAATTGTCCTACCAAAAGGGAAGAATACAATAAGAGAAATAACAAAAGAAATCATTCCCATGTAGTTGAAGATGATGAGCCACCCAATAAGTTGACTAAAGAAGAGATTGAATATTGTCTCTTATTTTCATCTCTCTTAGGATCTATGACACCTGGAGAAGATACTTGGCTCATAGATAGTGGTGCCTCCAAGCACATGATAGTTCATAAAGACATTCTCTCTAGCCTTATAGAAAAGGACTTCCCCCATAAAGTTTCACTTGGAGATGATTACTAGTACCCTATCAAAGGAATGGGAGAATCCACCTAAAAATTGGATTCATGAAATCCGATGAGAATGAAGGATGTACTCTATGTACCAAGTTTGACAAACAAATTACTTTCTATCTCAACCCTAGATAAGAAAGGTTTCATGGTTTCATTCATAGATGGTGAATTTATTGTGTGGTCTAAAGGAAAAACTATAGAGTATGCGGTTGTTATTGGAACAAAAGAAGGAGGTTTGTACAAGTTAAAAGTTCACTCAGATGTAGCCTTAACTCAATCTAGTGAAAGTCCTTGTGAACTTTGGCATAGAATACTAGCTCACATCAAACACAAACCCTTACCATATGTTAGCAAGATAGTTGCAGGTTTACCATAATTTAAGGTTGATCATGAAGGTGTATGCAAGGGATGTGCACAAGGAAAGATCATAAAGAATCCTTTCCCAAATAGAGACAATAAAGAAGAAGGAATTATGGATCTCATCCACTTAGATGTATGTGGTCCAATGCCATCAACCTAGTTTAGAGAGTATGCATACTATGTATCATTTATTGATGCTTACTCTCGTAATAATTGGGTTTATTTATTGAAATCAAAACATGAAGTACTCAGAAAGTTCAAGGAATTCAATGCCTTGGTAGAAAACCTCTCTGAAAGAAAAATCAAGATACTCAGGTAAGATAATAGAGGAGAGTGTTAACATTGAGAGTCACCCTCAGACTACAAGAGGATAAGCCGAGTACCCATGAAAATGTAAATGTATTGAAATGGTTTGAATAGGTGGATCAACAAGACTTTAAAGAAAGGAAAAGACAATAGATATCACTGCAGATCATTGATGGACCATTGGGATATGGAGTCATAAACAATCTACTCAATGAAGGTATTTAGGATCCTTATAAAACAAAAGATTTGTATAATGATGAAGAGAAGAATAGGAGAATAACATAAAGACGAATGTTCGCTAAGAAAACATCCTCTCTACAAAGAAAATTTAGATGTGTCTGAATAGTAAACAATGATAAATAGGCAAGCTTACAGTAGATCCTCTACCGCATCAGGAATCTATCAATCAAAGAAAAATTTTAATCCTTAAAATCCGCAATACGTTCAAACAAGATGAAGAATAGAACAGAGAACATAGAAGACAAATCTGATGAAACAACTCATATGAATCTTGAATAGCAGTACAATTTATAGATACATGCACCTCCGACTTACAAACTAAAATATACAATCATAAAAATTTCTCAAAACTTCCTTTGGTCTTGGGCCGAACCCCCTTCCTCATAGACATATCATTCATCTGATGTATTTATAATAAAAACAGTCGACATGTCTTGTTGCTTGGGCACCTCCTTTCTAGTTCTGTGTGTCTTCTCTTATTTGTCTTGTTCCTTCTTTCATAAGGAAACCCTGGTCAGTATGGGCATGCAGTAGAAACTGCCCTCTATGGTACTTCAGGCTGACAGTTTTTTGTCTCCTCAGTCAAACCCCCCATGCTTCCATTTAAGGGAGGATTCGATTGTTCAACCACCAATCCTTCTTTCATTAACTAAATTTTCCTTAGGATTAGGACGAGGCCTTACACCTAGCTTGTTGTCATGCACTACTCTTGGATTGGGCCCTATATAAGCATGTGATTGCAAACGTTTCCAAGGGTGGTTTGGGTCCACATCGCTTCGACCCCCACAATTCACCACCAACTTCCATGTACCTCTTTTTCTATACCATGGTTTCAATTGTAGGACCACTCTACAAATTTATCATTCAAGCTTGTTATGTCCCCACGATCAAGTGTGGTTGTCGATCTGTTGCAATCTATGATATAGGTAACCAAACATTGCTACTTGGAGATTTGAATGATGCACAAGAATATTTCCCAAAGTACTTTCTTCGGGTTGATATAGAAACCTCTCGTTACTTCATGACTTCAGGCTTCAGGAGCTTATACGCTGAAGGTCTCAATTTCTTCAAATGGCCGAATAATGTAATTATTTCAAAGATCCATGGTCCTTGTTGATTTGAGATCAACGGTCCACAATTACTTCGGGAGTTTGGGCTTCAGGCTTTTTCAGTGCATAGCTCCTACAATCCCTTGGAGTGTCGTATCTTCAAAGTGAGAGATCTTCCTCCATGCATCCTCTTATTTTGGACGACCAAGATTCACTTTGGGAGTTCAAGATTTGGGATATTTCTTCTGCTTTCTCACGTAATTCTTTGAAGTGTGAGATCTGCTGACATGTTTCATCAGCCTTCAATGGCTCAGATTTACTTAGAGACTTCGGGACTTCAGGAAGTTTGGATGTAAATCTCCCGAAGTAACTTTCTTTCGGTTGATGTGTCAGCCTCTCGTCACTTCAGGACTTCAAGACTTCGACTTTTCAGGACTTCGGGATGTTTGGATGGAAATATTCGGAAGTCACTTTCTCTCGGTTGACATGGAAGCCTCTCATTACTTCAAGACATCAGGACTTTGGGGATTCTGTCTAGTCGTTAATCCTTGCCCGACTTTTAAATTTTTATTTTCCAAGAGCCACTAATCTGAACAGCACATGGGATCTCCACCGTTGAAAATCAAACCTTCTTGTTTGCTTGTATTTCAAGCTCGAAATGGACTGCTATGAAAGTTGTATTTTTATCATGGATTTTCTCTATGCATACAACATACTAGATCAGCCTGAATTTATCAACTAGAAGAGGAAAAACTTATAGGAAGGTATGCAGAAAATAGTGAGACTCGGCCAAGGTGTAGACACAGGTTTTAAAAATAACTATACATGACCCATGACAACTTTATGTGCTAATAGAGAGTACACCTCAAATGAATTCAGAATCTTTTGTAGAGATGTCAGGATTAAGAGGGAGCTCAACACTCCCTATAATCCTCAACAAAATGGTGTACTAGAAATAAAGAATAGAACAATTATGGAAGTAGTAAAGACTATGATTCATGATCAAGATATTCCAATGCACTTATGGGCTGAAGAAACAAGAAAAACAATTTATGTCCAAAACAGATTATCCCATAGTGCACTTGGATTCAAAACTACTAAAGAAATGTTCAATGGGAAGAAGCCAAAATTAAGACATCTAAAAACATTTGATTTTCCATTGTTTGTACACATTCTGAAAGAAAGGAGAACTAAGTTGGATACTTCAAGAAAGAAGGGAATATTTGTTGGATATTGTGAGGTCTCTAAGGCCTTTAGAATTTACATACCAGGTTACCATCATATTGAGATCATCGGAGATGTAACCTTTGATGAAGAGGCATGATCCAGGATCTTTTCATCGAAGTGACTTATAAAGAATTGTATTAAATGAGCATAAATTAAAGTGTACCATTAAATAAGGAAAAGCTCAATAATGAAGAGACATAAGCATCAAATCTGAACACAAACACTTGATAATGGAGTTCATCCCTAGTGGACTATGTCTCTGGGTCCTCCTCTCAAATGGGTAGGCCTTTTTATTAACTCATCAAAAGAATTTGGAAAAATACATAAGTATACCTCATTCGGAATCAAGTTGGCGAAGCTTTGCTCATATCAGAAAATAGACAACACCATTGAATTCATTGTGTCAAATTACCCAAAAATGACTCTCTCCATGTCTCAATCCGACTCTGGAACTCCCAAGCCCAAGAGAAACTTTTTCTCAGTTTTCATGCCCTATAACCTGCAATAAATTCCAAAAACTTCCTCGTAAAATGTGCCCAGTCGTACTGTCATGCGCCTCCCCCTTGTACTGGGCGGATTTTCAACTTTTTAAATAATATTGGTGAGATTTGTAAAGAAAGAGGTCATTTGGCCTAGTGGCTGGCGGAGCATTTGTTAAGTCATAGATAAAAGGGGAGGTCTCATGGTCGAGACCGCGGTCCTCCCCTTTTGGGTTGTTTGTTATAAATTATATGCAAATATATATTTGGTGGTTCCACCAACTTGGAGTTAGTTTGGATAGATATTTTGGGCTGCCAGATTTGGCAGGGTTCTGCAGTATTTGGTGAACCCACCAATTCTTTTTTTTTATTTTTGGAATTTCATTCTTAGGTCCTCATTGGGCATTTTCCCATTGCCATGTGGCAGCCCATGACTGGGCCACATGGAAACCAACCATTGGGCCACGTCAACCAACTGTACCATCACTTGCCATCTCAGCGTATAGTATGCCACATCATCCTGCCATGTCATTGTATGGTCTGCCATGTGGCTCTACGGACTGCCACGTGGAACATTTTTAATGGTCCACGAAATGACCCTAAAATGCCAAAAATGAGTGACATGTGACAACCTCTGGTGCTTCCATGTCACCATGATGACATCACCATGACATGTGTCACCTCCTGCGTGTTCCATGTATGTTGTATGGATGTTGACGTTATTTGTAGTGATGTTGATGTCTACATTACGAATGTTGACTCATCCCCTGCTGACTGAGCTAGGTTGACAAAAAATTGACCGTGAATATCTTTCTATCTGTAACTTCGTTTGATGATCCATTTGAATCGTTGGAAATATTTTGATGAGCTCTTCGTGATGATTCCATTTTCATTGAGTTTTGATGACTTTGAATGTCTCCCTTTCTCTATCTGTCGAGGCCATTCTGAGCTTCCTGAGTTGCTTCTACGAGTTTTGAGTTGTCCCTAGTCTTCTCTGGATCCTTTTTGGATCACGCCTTCCCACAGAGAGATTTTTGGACCACCAAAATCTTTCATCAATCAACAGATAAGTGAGGGAAGAGTTCCCTCACCTTGTCCTTCTCAGTCCACTTTTTTTTTCTTGAATGTGTGCCCTTTAATCCTACTCTAAGATAATAAACATCACCCCTACGTGAATTCCTTGTCCTTCTTTCCAGGATGGTATGTTCCTTTAACTCATACAAGTACTCAGGAGAAAACTCATCAATTGAAGGTATTGAAACTTCCTCATCCTGATCCATGATCATGGGAGGCTAAAAAAGTTTCAAGTTCTCTACATTTACAACTGAGTAAATCTGCATATAAGGTGGAAGATCCAGAAGAAAATCATTGGTACCACTTTTCTCCAAAATATTGAAGGTTCCATAACGAATGGGCTTAAGTTTCTTGTCATCACCCTTCAATCTCTCCTTGTTGATTTGAATCCATACCTGGTCTCCAACCTAGAACTGATGATAAACCATGTGTTTGTCATGACGAGATTTATACTATTCTTGATTGTTTTCCAACTGTTCCCTCACTGCTTGGTGTACCTGTTGGATCCTATGAATGAACTTGCGGTCTATGTCTTCCTTTCTTTCTTCATTTGAATTGACATCTCTCTTATACATCAAGTCCACAGAAATTTTAGGTAGGTACCCAAAAAATTTCCTAAAAGGAGAACATTGAGTGGAGGAATGTAAGGCTCAGTTGTAAGAATGTTGTATATAGGGTTTTTGTTCATCCCATTCTTTGGGATGCTTGTTGTAGTAGCCTCAAAGAAAAAGTACCACTATCCGGTTTACCATCTCTGTTTGTCTGTCAATCTGTGGATGGAAAGCATTGCTCCTCTTCAATTTGGTGTCCATAATTCTCCACAATCTTGTCCAAAAAATCCCCAAGGAATCGAGTATCTGAATTCAAGATAATGGATGTGGGTAACCCAAAATGAACCCAAACATATTAAAAGAATAGATTAGTAGTCTTCTCAACAACGATCTAATTTTTACATGGCATTAAAAAACACATTTTGCTGAACCTATCCACTACAACATACAAATAGTCATGACCCCCTTTCGACATTGGGAAACCCCCTACAAAATTCATGGAGATACTTTCCCATGGATGGGATGGAATAGGTAGTAGTGAGTAGAGCCCCAATTTTATATTAGTTGGATTACAAGTAGAACACATCACACACCCCTTTACATATTTAGTTACAATTAATTTCATTTGAGGCCAGTAACAAAACCTCATTAAATGAGCCATAGCGTTTCCTACCCCAAAATTCCCAGACATAAGAGAAGTGTGAGATTCTCATATTACATGGACTCGTTCACTTGTAGGAATACATATCTTTCCAAGATAGTAGAGTAGTTTTCCTTGCAAACAATAGTTCTCTACCTGTGCACCATAGGTTAGCTTCTCATATACTTCTTTAAAATCTTCATCAATGGCATATTGTTCCACATAGCTATCATGAGATAAATAAGTATTCTTCAAAATAATAGAAGCAAAAATAGGAGGTCTAGGAAGTATATCAACTACCTTGTTACTTGTACCCTTTTTGTACTTGATTACCAAATGAAATTGTTGTAGGAAACCCATCCACCTATAATGTCGAGATTATTGTAGTTTGGTTTGTTCCTGGATATACTGTAAGGATTATTGATCTGTATGTATGATTTTTTCCTTTTCTAACAAGTAGTCCTTCCATTTCTTTACGCTTTGAACTAATGCATACAACTCTTTATCATATGTAGGATAGTTAACAACAATTTGGTTAAAAGTTTCAGAGTGGTAACAAATAGGCTTACGATATTGCATCAATATTGTACCCATGGAGTAACTGTTGGCATCTGTCTCGATTTAAAAGGGATAATGAATATTTGATAGTGTTAATACTGGTGCGGTACTGATCTTTTCCTTCAAAATGTCGAAATATTTTTGTTTCTTTCCTCCCCACTGAAAAGTGTTTTTCACACTGGTTAAGGCATGCAAAGGAGTTTTTATAAAGGAGAAGTTTGAAATTAACCTCCTTCAATATTGGATTGCACATAAGAAGCTTTGTATCTCGGTTACACTTTTGGGCTCAAACCAATTTACAATTACATCAATCTTGGAAGGATAAAATTTTAATTGTCCTCCTACTACAATATGACCTATGTACACAAGTGTAGTCTTACCAAATTCACATTTGGACAATTTTACATACAACTTTTCCCTTTGAAAATTATCCAATACTTTCTTTACATGCCTCACATGTTCATCCAAAGTCCCACTAAAAATTAGAATGTCGTTTAAATATACAATCACAAAATCATCTAGAAAAGGCCTGAATACATCATTCATCAGACGCATGAAAGTTTTTGGAGCATTACAAAGCCCAAAGTGCATAAATAACCACTCAAACTATCCATGTTTTGTTATAAAGGAAGTCTTCCATGAATCCTATTCCACAACCATTATCTGATGGTATCCACTGTGCAAATTCATCTTAGTGAAATAAACAACATTCTTTAACTGATCAAGTAGATCATCTATACGAGGAAGAGGGTATCGATTTTTCACCGTTATTTTATTTAAGGCCTGGTAATTGACACACATTCACCATGTGCCATCTTTCTTTTGAACCATCATGATTGGAGAACCACAAGGAGATGAGTTGGGCCTGATGACCCCTTATCCAATAAGCCTTGTACCTTCTTCTTGATGTCTGTCATCTCTACAATTGACATCCTATACATGCCCACATTAGGAAGAGGAGAATCCCGCTAAAGGTGTATCTCATGTTGGATTTCCCTCTTAGGAGGTAATCCATATGGTTCCTAGAAAATATCATCATACTTAGAAACATTATCAATTAATTCTTTCTTATGAGAAGGATCACATCCTTGGAAAGCGTCGGATGTTCCAACATCTTTCTCCCTTACGACCATTAGTACATATTTCTTTTTAGTTTTTATGAGTCTCTTAATTTTTCCTTCACTAACAAGTGTTGTTTTTACCCTCATGCTGTGAGCTCTAACAATATATTTCACTCCCCCCTTATTAAGGTGGTATTTATTCTCATGAAGAAAGAAGACTTATTTTCTATCATAAATATAAGGACTCCCCAACACTATGCCACATATATCAAGTGATACAACATCCAAATCCACTTCATCAATCAACTTTGGGGCAATAGAAAATCAAACCCTACATTGTTTGGTGACATTAATTTTTTCTTTATCAAATACCCAACCAAGAGAACAAGGCTTTGGATGTGGTTTCATTTCAAGAACAATATTTTTGACAAGTGCTTCAGATATCAAGTTTACTTGGGAACCTGGATCAAACAATGTATCTATCTTAGTGTGTTTAGATAGAACTCTTATATTAAATAACTCATTCCTATTTTCTTCATCATCATGAGATTCATTATTAGAATTTGAACTAGCATGAAGGGAATCTTTACCTTGTACTCCAACCGTTGTGATATGTCCTTCGTCTCCTGAATCAGAACCAAGATCTTGTTGCACTGTAGAAACAATTTTTGTCTTCCCCTTTCCCCTGAAGTGTTTCGGTCTCTTCTCTGGATGTAGTTTCCAATAGTGTTCATCATCGTGACCACTTTTCTTGAAATGAGTGCAATATGGATTTCCTTCTTCTCTATTTACTGTGGTGGTCTTCTTGTCCTTCCTTTTAAACTTCTTAAATGGCTTATGTGGGGGATTGGAAGGTTTCTTTGTGGGATCTTCTTGAACATGCTTTCCCCTGTTCTCAAGGTGAGTGGCTTGCACACAAACTTCGTCAAGACTGGTAGGGTTAAACAATAGCAAAGTATGACGAATATAACTGTGAAAAGCGCCAATATACTTCATCAAAGTTTCATAAAAATCCAAAGGAATGTTTAATGCAAGAGATTTCTTCCTAAATTCTTCTGTGAAACTTTGTATAGTTTGACCTTTACTTTGTCTTAAAGTTTTCCATTCAATCATTTCTTTATGTAAATAACCCAATGGATAAAATTTCTTCCTTATCGTTGATTTAAATTCTGACCATGAGGAAACAAGATTACCACACTTACTTATGTCCTGAAGTTTTCTCTCCCACCATACGAGAGTGGTGACTTCCTACTGAAGAGAATCCAAATTCACTTTAACGTCCTCTTCATCAATATGTTGAACGCGACAATATACTTCAACCTGTCGGATCCAATTATCTATCTTTTCAGGATTAACATATTCATTAAACATACGTAAATAAAATTTTACATCAAGCTTTAATAATGGTTTGTTAAACAAAGATTTATGAATAGAATGATGAGAATGATGAGAATGCTCGGAGGAAGAAGAGATAGAAATTGATGGTGAAGATGGAGGCTCGGGAGGGTCTCCTCCAACCCCTTGATTTACCAAAGCATCATCATCCTCTTGTGCTTCCTTTTTCTTCCCTTTCTTCTTCATCCTCTTCTCATAGTCTCCATACATTTGTTCGACCATTTCTAACATGTGATAAAAGGCCATATGTAAGTTTTTATCCTGTTCATCACACTTGTCCTCTTCTGCCATTTTCTTCCTTCAAGATGCATGACTAACTTTTGGATTGAAATCCTTTAGAGTTCCATCACCATGCTTATTCTTGTCCCTAGTAAGCATTCACACTCAACAATGCATGTCAAAGATGACTTTTCTGATACCAACATGATACGTGATCTTTTTATCGAAGTGACTTATAAAGAATTGTATTAAATGAGCATAAATTAAAGTGCACCATTAAAGAAGGAAAAGATTAATAATGAAGAGACATAAAAATCAAATATGAAAATAAAAAATTGATAACAGAGTTCATCCCTAGTGGACTACGTCTTCAGGTCCTACTCTTAAATGGGTAGGCCTTTTTATTAACTCAGCAAAACAATTTGGAAAAATACATAAGTATACCTCATTATGGAATCAAGTTGCAGAAGATTTGCTTAGATCAGAAAATAGACAACACCATTGAATTTGTGGCATCAAATTACCCAAAAATGATTATCTTGACTCCTCAATCTGACTCTGGCACTCCCAGGCCTGAGAGAAACTTTGTCTCGATTTCCATGCCCTGCAACCTGCAATAAATTCCAAAACCTGCCTCGTAAAACATGTCTGAACGTACTGTCACACACCTCCCCCCTATACTGGGCAGATTTTGAATTTTTAAATAATATTGGCGGGTGCTGTAAACAAAGAGGTCGTTTGGCCTAGTGGTTGGTGGAGAAATTTTTAAGGTGTAGATAAAAGGGGAGGCCGCGGGGTCGAGCCCGTGGGCCTCCCCTTTTTCGTTGTTGGTTATAACTTATATGCAAATATATATTTGGTGGTTCAACCAACTTGGAGTTAGTTTGTATAGATCTATTGGGATTCCATATTTGGCAGGGTTCCGTCGAATTTCACGGACCCGACAATTTTTTATTTTTATTTTTGGAATTTCATTCTCGGGTCCTCATTGGGCATTTTCCCACTGCCATGTGGCAGCCCATGACTGGGCCACGTGGCAGCCCAATGAAACATCAACCAACTATACCATCACCTTCCACATCAACGTACGATTTGACACCTCAGTTGCCAAATCATCCTACCATGTCACTATACGATCTGCCACGTGGTTGTATGGACTGCCATGTGGTTGTATGGACTGCCACATGGCACATTTTTACTAGTCTACGAAATGACCTGAAAATGCAAAAAATGAGTGATGCATGGCAGCCTCTGGTGCTTCCATGTCACCATGATGATGTCATGATGATGTCACCATGAAATGTGTCACCTCCTTCATGTGCCACATATGTTTTACAGATGATGACATCATCCTTACTGATGTT
The DNA here is from genome assembly GCA_032191745.1 of Picea mariana. Lineage (NCBI taxonomy): Eukaryota > Viridiplantae > Streptophyta > Pinopsida > Pinales > Pinaceae > Picea > Picea mariana. Next base: position 13,789 of record JASDQU011508116.1, read on the forward strand.
GACATCAATAGTATGAATGTTGACTCATCCCCTGCTGACTAGTCTAGGTTGACCAAATTTGACCATGAATATATTTTGATCTGTAACTCTGTTTGATGAGTCGTTTGTGCCGTTAGAAATCTTGTGGTGCTCTCTTTGCGATGATGCCATTTTCACTAAGTTTCGAGGAATTTGATTTTTTTTCCCTTTCTCTGTCTGCTGAGGCCATTCTGAACTTCTTGAGTTGCTTCTGTGAGTTCTAAGATGTGCTTAGTCTTCTATGGATCCTTTTTGGATCAATGGAGAACTAAAAATATCAATGAAATTCCATATTGAAGAAGTATATGAAGAAGAACCTATAGCTCTCAGAGATGCAGAACCAGTGAAGGAAGTTGCAATTACCCATGATGATCAGATTCCAAAAGATCATGATATGATATAATCTAAAGAACCTCCCTGGATGAAAATATATCACAAGAGAAATCCAACCTGGGAAATGGAACGTATTCAACATGCAGAGAAGCATGGTTCCACAGAAGGAACCATGAGACAAAGCAAGAAACCTAACCCATTCTCCAGTTATATTGCCTTGATGTGTGATGTCATAGAAAATGAACCTACTTGCTTTGAAGAAGCCATTCAGAAGAAAGAATGGGTGGATGCTATGAAAAAATAATGTCAATTTAAAATTATGTATGAGAAATAGTTCCCAAAACAAAGAACAAATATGTGGTATCTTCCAAGTGGATACAAAAGATAAAACATGCAACAGACAGAAGTATTGAAAAACATAATGCAAGATTTGTAGCTCGTGGTTTTTCTCAAAAGGAAGGTATTGATTATGAAGAGACATTTTCTTCTGTAGCCAGATACACTTCTATCATAACCATCATGTTGGATTTACTTCATAGACACCTATTTCCTAAGGTTTTTCCTTGTTTATTATTCATAATTAGTCATTATCCAACATCTTATATTTTAGGGGAGAATATTCCACGTGGATAATATTCTCTTTCAATTGACACTTCAGTTTGACTAGTTGAGTTGAGTTTAGATGTTGCATTATTTTTGCCACCATGCAACATTGGGATCATCACCATATATTGCACACTTCCCTTTGGATCATCACTAGACTAGCGCATTACCCTTGATTTCTTGAGTTAACTCCTCACTACTCTTTGTTCAGTCAGTTAACTGAAGACTAGTTGACTAGTTAACTCAACTAGGTGGAGGTTCACTCTTGTAACTTCTTGAGAAACTGTACTAGGTGGCAATTCACTCCCGTAACTGCTGGTGTGGATCCATATCACTCTAGACCACCACTATGGTGCATTGGTCCTCCTCTAATGCACACTCATTGAGTTATACAGAGTATATCATGTGTAATTTATTCATTATTCAGAACAGTTAATGAGAATTCTTTCATTCTTTCTCTCCTTCTTCTTCTTTCTCCTATTCTCTCTGCAAATGTGTGTATCATTGTTTAGCTAGATCTATTATGTGCATGTTCAACACATTTACATATCATAGCTCTTGCAGCCAAAATGAAGTGGAAGTTACACTAGATGGATGTGAAAACAACCTTCTTAAATGGTGTTATTGAAGAAGAAGTGTATATATAACAACCACAAGGGTTTGAAGTTGAATATATAAAGACTCATGTCTGCAAGTTGAAGAAATATCTATATGGGTTAAAGCAAAGTCCTAGATCTTGGTATGGAAAAATTGATAGATTCCCGACGAGCTTGGGCTTTACCAAGGGTAAAGTTGATTCAAACCTTTACTTCAAGGTTATGAATGATGATCTAGCTATATTTCTACTGTATGTGGATGATTTATTCTTAAAAGGAGAAGAAAATCGCATCACAAATTGTAAGAAGAATCTTATTATAGAGTGTTGAAACATATATTGTTTCTAAACTTTAGACTTAAATAAGTTTAATTCTTGTTTAAATAAAGACAAACGCGCACTTGGATATCCCTGTTGATGAAGTTTTTCGTTTAATACAACGATCCTAAGTTCTTAAAAGTTATGGAGATGCCCACTAGTTAAAACATCAAATCACTAAAGATAGTCTTCAGAATGTCGGGTTTCAGGGTTTCGCAGACCTAATAGACCAACATGTAAAGAATCTCAATGTCTCGACATGCAAAATCACGAAACTGATAAGTGTTTAAGCCATGTTAATTAAAGCATTAAAAGCAATTAATACTAATTAACCACATCGTGACTTCGCAATTTGGGGATCCTGCCTCGAGCGACCACCAAAGTCCCGATATATGAAGTTTCGAAACTAGCTTATTTTAAACGGGGTTAATTAAATGATTACTATTGATTAACGATAATTATATATTATCGCAACTTAATGTTTCAGGAATCCTGTCTTGAATGACAACTTGAAATCCCGATACTTGAAGTCGCAAAACCCTTAATTAATCACGATTAATTAAAGGGATAAACTTGATTAATATTAATTGATCAAATCATAATTTCATGATTAAGGGATCATGGCTTGAACTAAAATAAGATTGCCTAGGAATCCAAACCCCAAAATAGATTAAGGTTAAACATGACTAATTAACAAGATAAACTTGATTTATTAACACCTTAAGCAATCTTATTTCCTGTAAAGTTTGCGTTGATTTGAAATGCGGGTAAATTCAAATATTCTCTATGCTTTTCCTAGATTACAAAATATCGACCATTAATGACATTAATAGCTGATTTAGGGAAATGATTTCAAATAAGATCCTTCTTTATCACCCAAATCTTTTTACTAAAGGAATTAAATGCATTGTCAGTGAAGATCTATGCACACTGATATGCTTAAGGCAAAGAAGATTTTCTCATTTTGAATTACATTCTCGTTTTCACGGAGCTAGCTTAGTGAAATAATCAATTTTCTACATTTTCATCCTCTGTAACAGATAATAGAACTCTAAGAATTGATACCATGGATCCATGGAAAGTGCCTACAGAAACTGGTGAAAGCTCAAGCCAGAATGCGAAGGTTATCTCCAACACCTTGCCCATAAGCATAGATACAGTTAAAACCTGGATGCATGTATTCAACACTCTGCAATACTAGATGGTAAACTACTCGGATGATTCAAGTGACAATGAAAAGGAGGACTTGTCTACCAAATACAAGGTTATTTCTCAGTCAAAGATGTACAAGGTAGCAACGAGGCCACGAATTTTACCCTATTATGATATGATTGGATGGGCACTAGATCATGTAGATATCTCAACTAGAACTATATTCAATTCTCAGAAGGTAGCTATTGGATCTTTTCAGCCAGAGCACATACAAGAGATGTACAAGTTGTCTCCAACACCAAACTTCACTTACAATACCAATTTCTTAGAGGATTTCAACAAGAAGGAGTGTGATCAATTTGGAAAAATAATTTCTGACTTGATTAAAGACTGGTATTCACGCCCTGAAAAGTTCAGAGCCGATTCTCATGGCACATACTCAATTACATCGTTAGAACTACAGTTCATGTATATAGAAATGATGATGTGTAGGATCTATGGGAGAGAGAATACAACACATTTCTTTCTTCCATGGGTATCCATTATACACATAGTAGCAGAAGGAT
>JASDQU011508119.1:0-22695 GCA_032191745.1 Picea mariana
CTTTGTCTCCCACCTGAAACTTTAATGTCACTTTGTGTTGATCATGGCGCTGCTTGTACTTGACATTGGGCTTCTGTAAAATATCATGAACCTATTGATGGATGTGTTGGAGCTTCTTAATGAACAGGGTGGATTTGTTAGCTTCAACTTGATCATGGGACAATTCTTCCTAGGTGGATGGAAGGGGTAGTGCAACATCCATGGGATCCAATGGTTGAAATCCCAACCCCACTTGAAAAGGGTTGTGGTTGGTTGAGCTATGTAGGGATTTTTCATAGTTGTGTTGAACATAGGGAATAATCTCATCCCATGGGTGGGGATGCTTGGAATTGTACATGCACAATATATGCATGATCATCCAGTTGATGACCTCGATTTGGCCATCTGTCTAGGGGTGGAAGGCAGTGGACTTGGTGAGCTTGGTGTCCAACAATGACCATAGGCTCGACTAGAATGTGATGAGGAATAGGTTTTCCTAATCTGAGATAATGGTTTGTGGTATCCCAAAATGTACCCACACTCATTCAAAGAATATCTTGGCAGTGGCCTCCACTATGATGTTCTTCTTGCAGGCAGAAAAAATCGTCATCTTGGAAAAGTGATCAACAACCACAAAACACATTCATTTCCCCTATTGGTTGTTGTAAGGCCCAAAATATAGTCCATTGATATGGATTCCTAGGTCCTGTCAGGAGTAGGAATATGGGTGTACATGCCTTGTTTCTTAGTGGTTGATTTGGAAATAGTACATGCAGTGCAGGACCTACTATACTTGCTGACATCCTGTAAAATTTTTGGCCAGTAGAAATGTTATTGAAACACTTCCACTATATTTTATATTCCAAAGTGTCCTGCCACTCGACTATAGTGGGATTCCCAAATCATCTTTGCTCACTCGCTTGATGGAATGCAGAGATGGCCCAGATGACATAGTAGCCCATCCTAAATATGAAAATTAGTGACACTTGTGTTTGCACCCAACATCTATTAGGTGGTGGCAAAATCAAGATATTTCTCATATATTTGGGGCCATCAAGAGGTCTCGTGGTTGCAAGAGTCTATCACCATGGTGAGTGTCGTGGTTGGAGGTTAGTTGAGGAAATGAACGACGCAGTTGGTACTTCCTTTCTTATAATTTATGTTGAGGTGGAACAACTGAAAGTATGTGGACCACTTATGATGGTGGTCATTTTGTAATTTGCCTTATGTCTACATGAACTGCAAAGACTTATGATCATTTTGGATGATTGTTTCCTTCTCAAAAATGTAATGCCTCCACTGGCGGCAGGCTTGCATAATGGAGTACATTTATTTTTCGTAATTAGGGTACTTACAGATGACATTTTATAGTTTCTCACTATGATAGGCCATAGGGTAGCCGTGATGAGTGAGAACTTCACCCACAACATAGTCTGAAGCATCTATCTCGATCTCAAAGGGTTGTTGCAGGTTGGGTAATGAAAGCACTAGGGTTGAGCACAAACACTTCTTGAAATCATCAAACACTTGATTTTTGGACATGACCCACACAAAATTTTCCTTATCACTAACCTTGGTTACTTGGATGAGGGACCATGCAATATGTGAGAATCCCAACACGAACCTGCAATAGAAATTGACAAGGCCTAAGAATCTCTAAAGCTTAGTGAGATTGGTTGGGACTGGCCAGTCACATATGGTTGGATCCACATGCACACCATGTTCATCAACAATGTATCCTAGGTACTAGACCTTGTCCATGTCGAAGAATCATTTTTCCAAATTGGCATATAGCTTATGCTATCGCAGAGTGTGAAGAACCTGCTGAATATGATGCAAGTGTTATGCCCAAGTCTTGTTGTAGATGAGCATGTCATCTAGATACACCACTACAAAATAATTGGTGAAAGGTCGCAAGATATCATCCATCATCCTCATGAAAATTATTGGGGAATTTTTCAAACCAAACGACATGACCAACATTCAAAAATACCTTTTTTTGACTTGACGACAGTCTTCCATACATCTATCTGCTATATTGGGACCTAATGGTAGCCACAATTCAGATCAATCTTACTAAAGTATTTGCCCCCATTAAGCTTATGAAGGAGATCTTTGATTTGGAGAATCATGTACTGCTTCATGTCTATGATTTAATTTAGGGCCTGGTAATCAATGCAAAGTTGTCAAGTCATGTATTTATTCTAGACAAGCATGATTGGCCTTCCACAAGGTGATGAGTTGGGTTGGATGTGCCCCTTTTGGAGTAGTTCTTGGATCAGATGCTTGATCTCCTCATTTTATAATAGAGAGCAGTGATAGACTATCCCATTGGGTAGCAGTGCACTGGGGGTCAGATCAATGGAATGTTTGACCTAACAGTGCAGAGGTACCCCAATAAGTGAGGAGAAGATGTATTTGTATTCTTTCACAACCTTATCCACTTACTTCTGTTGTGTGGAGAGGTTGGTTGCAGAGGCCATGGATGTGGATGGAATATTTTTCTCACTCTGAGGGAAAATCAAGAAGAAGACAAACTTCCTGGTTTGAGAGATGACCTCCCTACATTGCTTGGCATAGATCAAAGAAATGGAAATAGGTGGGACTACCTCGAGTATCCTGTACAATTTCCTATCTAAAGTAATAATAACACTATGAGGCTTAGACTCGTATACAACATGATGTTTCCATAAATAAGGTTGGCCCAAAATAACATCACAAACTTCAAGGGGAGAAAAATCACATAATACCTCATCTTTGAAGGGCTTGATGTCGTAGGAGATCCAAGGGTTGTTTGAAAAGTACGAGCTACAATTACGCAGTGTGTCAGTAGGAAAACAACATCTTCAACAACATATTTTTGTTTTACAAAATGATATACATGACATCCTGTAGAGATAACAAGAGGAAAGACCTTGTCATGGAAAGCTAACCTTTTAGGAACAAATTGATCTGGATTATTTTCGGCACGAAATGAGAGCGGAGATATAATAAATACATGCACAGAGATATCACAGATATTCAATAATGTAGCAGAAATGTATCAGAGATGTAACCATAAATACATATATACAGTAATACATGATTTCTATTAATGAAAGAAATGTACAGTGACTGTAAAAATACAGAGTGAAAGACTCGCTAGAATGGTGGCAGCTCATCTCTGAGAAGAGATGTGATGGATACTCACATTCGCAAGAAGATGTTTACAATGAGGCTTTGAAGGCCTTTTTACCATAAACAGGAATTCCAAAAACCCTAGACATCTAAAAACCTAACCCTAGGAGATGAAGTGCGAAAATTCATGTGGGCCCCATTTGGGCAAGTTAATACATCAACTTCCCGGGGTCGTAACTTTTGCATTCGATCTCTGTTTTAGGAATATAATAGCTCATTGGAAAGGTATCATCGAAGAGATTCATTTTGGGGGTTAAATTATACCTTCATCTATCATTGAGAACCTTGATCTCTAAAAACCTTTATTTGGGCTCTCAAAATGGCCTCGGAAGTTAAAACCTGCTAAAAATAGTAAATTGCCAAAATTGCCAGAAAACTATTTTGAGCCAATTGGAAAAGGTGGGTGGCCATCGATATCCACCTAGATCAAAAAGGGGGAAAATAGTCATAAGTATAGAGAGAATAGTGACAGGGGGAGTCATCAAGTAATGACAAGAAAAGGTTGATGAAGGAGTCCCGGTAAGAGAGGTGAGCAATTTTGAGTATGCTATAGAGGATACAGTGGAAGTTGAAGATGAACAGGTCCAAGAATCAGAAGGAGAAGACTCTGGTTTAGATACAAATATTCTGCAGGCCTCAAATAAGAGATTTCATCATGTCAGGGGGAGTTTGTGTTGGTTTAATATCTGATACCTCCTAAAAATATTGCAACAACTCAGGGGGAGCATGTGTTCTTTGACATTGATGTCAAAGGGGGAGAAAAGAGTCTGGGTGCCTTTGTTGCCATCAATACCAAAGGGGGAGATCATTGGCATGTTTTATAGGCAGCGTATTCTTATCATTGATGGCAAGTAATACAACGACGATGGCTTAAGTACAGGAAGAATGTGCTAGGAAGGCACCAAAAGTATTTTGGTAAGACACAATAGAGAAAGCTCGATAAGATCAGAAGAGAGAGTGCATAGTATGCGTTTTTTTCATTGATTTCAAAGATCACGACCAACAGTGCAGGGATAGTGGTGTAACAATGAAGAGAAATGATGATCGTTGGATCCCATTTAGAAATCTCGATGACTGTCAGATATGAATCCAGACAAGAGAAGCGCAAAGATGGAGGATAGATCTCGGGCGTTAGATCCGAGCACAAGGTCTGACCATCGTTGGATCCAAGAGAACCTGCACGTTCTTTAAAGTGCTAGGAGAAGAGGGCTTACAAAATCGTGAAAGCAAGAGAACCATCCATCTTCGAGCAGGACACGTGGTCACAGATCAACATTTCACTGACTGGAAAGTCAAAGGAAGGAGGTGCTCTAACCTCTCGAAATCGCGAAATGCGAAACCACGATGTAATCTGAGTTGTTGATCAAAGGGAGATCATGGACCGTTGATATGACTCCATTTCAGAGTTTCAGATACCGGGAGTTGGAGGAGTCAAGAGTTGAGACTCTTCATCACAGAAGTTCCAAAGTTGCAAAATGAGAAACATAGAAATATCAAACCGTTGATTTGACTCCATTTCGGAGTTTCGGATACCAGAAGTTGGAAGTGTCGAAACACTTCTTCACATAAATGTTGAAATGCCGAAATACCAGATCATTGATCTGACTCCATTTCAGAGTTTCAGATACCAGGAGTTGGAGTGTTGAAACACTTCATCACAGGAATGCCAAAATGCCGAAATGTCGAAATGTGAAAAACACCTTTTGGTGTAGGTTTCGGATACCGGGAGTTGGAGTGTTGAAACACTTCACCACAGGAATGATGAAATGCCAAAATTCCGAAATGCATTTTTGAATAAGGCTGTGGTCACAACCAGTGGTCACATATGTAGAAGATGGAGGAAGGAGCTACTGCAACCAAGCTCCATTTTGTTGATCGCGACTTGGAGTGTCGAGACCCTTCATCATAGGAATGTCGAAATGAGAAATTGTGAAAGCTCTTTATGGATAAGTTCTTGGTCACCACTGATGATCACATTGTCGAAGAGATATAGAGAAGAGCTCGAAGAGATAAGATCCATTTCATAGTTTGGTACATGGTGAGTCAAGACGACTCTTCACAGAATCCCTGAAACGCAAAATGCGAAATTCATGTTCATAATTGGCCCCTGGTCATAACCTATGGTCACATTGACGAAGGCTCAAGGGAGGAGCTAGCACGAAGCTAATCTCCATTTCAGAGATGAATACTTGGAGAGTTGAGATGCCTCGCAACAGGAATTCGCAACATGCGAAATTGCGACATGGAGTTTCAAAGATCGTGACTTGGAGAGTCGAGATGCCTCGCAACAGGAATTCGCAACATGTGAAATCGTGAAACGCTGAAATGCGAAATGCGAAAGGCATTTTATTTAGGCCCATGGTCATAGCCAGTGGGCATATGGAGTAAGCGTGAGACCCATCATTTATAATCCAATGGTGCAGGTTAATCAGGAATATGATCGAAGGGTTATTTTTTCTCTTCATGATTAACTGATCAATTACGATTCAGTTAGCAGAACTTAATCATGACTCTTGGATGGTTTGTGATTCAATTGCTGACGCATTTTCTTGGAGTTTCACAGCGTAAATGTGAAAAAGGACTGATGATTTCTATGATAGGACTTGAAGAGACTTCAGGGTGATCACCAGAGAAGATGAAGAGTCTCAAGGCATCTTCCGGTGGCATGAGCACTGTTCATAGAGGCTATTGATAGATGTAATACCATTGGAGCTTGGAGCTGCAACAGAGGGAATGAGATTGACTGTGATAGAGAAGATGAAGAGTCTCGACTACTAGAGAGGCTAAGGAATATCGACATAACACCCAGTAATGATGGACGCATGGGTATAACCGCCAGAGAATTTGAAGAGTTGCAATGATGATCAGGCATAGCACTCGACATGGGGAAAGCATGCAGAAGCATTGTGAATAGAGGATGAAGAAGATGCACAGAGAGTATAAAAATGCAGAACAGAGAAGAGATGGGCTACTATTGAGAGTGATTCAGGCATGTAGAAGGAGGAAGTGTGCAGCAACTGAAATACATAGAAGAGGAATGGTGCATTGAATGGACATGGCGCACAGAGCATAAAAGGTAGAAGAATAGAAAGCGCAAGGCATGTGTGCAGGAAGAAAGTGAGGCAGATAGAGAAGGGCAGTGTATCATAATAGTGATGAGACTGGTAATCCATTGATGAACATTATATCACTGTAATAAGTTTCAATAGCAAAGATTTATATTTCAGGGTGGTAGGGAGGTTCTAGGGAGGACTGTTGTCCTCAGAGGTTCAAGTGGGTGCTTGAACACAGTGATTTGTGGCTTCCATCTGGTCGCAGCCAAAGAAACCAGGGTGGTAGGGTGGTGCAAGGGAGAACTGTTGTTCTCTATTTTACAGGTTGGTGCCTGTGTGACTGGAAGTTGGTGCTTCCATCCAGTTGGCACTGGAACACTTAGGGAGTTGTTGATTCCTTCTAGTGGGTGCTAGAGAAACCAGGTAGTTGGTGCTTTCTTCTATTGGGTNGTGGGTGCTAGAGAAACCAGGGAGTTGGTGCTTCCTTCTAGTAGGTGCTACAGAAAATAGAGAGTTGGTGCTCTCAACATGTTGCAGCTTGCAAAACAGAGGTTGTAGCCTCACAATGAGTTGGAGCTCATATGTATGATAATGTATAGAATGTAAAGATTACTTATCATACCAAGAAGAAGAGGTTTTTACTCTTTATGGGTTTCCTCAGGAAATATCTGTCTCTGTATATTTCATATCTGTGACTGATGTCAAATGTTCTATTTCTTACCTCCCTGCATTATTGTGATTGTCATTAAGTGCTCTGCAAAGAGTTTAAAATAAGCATAATTGTTTAGGCACGATAACAACTGATTCACCCCCCACCTCTTAGTTGTCCAACAAATGTGTCGGGGATCTTGACGACACATGGAATGCACCGATATATCTTCTAGATAGGGTTTTACAATGTGCTTAATGTCATGAAAAGCATAAGACATAGTAGGCTGAAAAGTCGCACCAACATTCTTTAGACCAAAAGGTAATTTCCGATATGTGAAGGTTCCCCAAGGGAAAATAAAAGCAGTCTTGTGTTGATCCACTGCTAAAATATTGATTTGATTATAGCCGGAGAAACCGTCCATCAAGGAGAATCTTTCACTCCTGGCACAGTCGTCAACAATCTAGTCAATGAAATGGGTTGGATAATTTTCCTTAGGACAAGCTTTATTTATATCCTATAATCTACACAAACACAAATCATGCCTTGTTTCTTATTTACCAGAACATGTTTGGATACCCAATCGGTCAAAGCCACAGGATAGACAAAGTTAGCCTTAAGAAGTTTTTCAACTTCAAGATTAATAGTAGCAACTTTACGTGAATGTACTGGGCAAAGTCTCTGTCGAACAGGTTTAGCATCCAGATAGGTCATAATCTCATGCACAATAATATTAGGATCAAAACCTAGAATTTCTTCACAACTCCAGGCAAAAACGTCACACAATTATTGAAAAAGGGATTTATAAGTGTGGACCTCATCAATAGAACATGAGGCACCGATATGGACATATTACATGACTCTGGGTTTAATCGATATGTCAAGAGGAATGATAGGTGAAATATTACTCAAGTTCCCCTCATAGAAAACATCGCGTTGACTCAGAAACAAAAGAAATAACAATAATGGTCGACGAAGTCGAAATCCATTGGTACCTCTCTATGGTATCACATTCTAAGAAGAGAATAGAATGATGATTCCCATTGTCCCATGGAGTATATTCCATAGACATGACCGAAATGATCATCTCATCAGTAGGAAAGATCACGTGAAACAGATCAGGAGATGTATCACAGAGAGAAGGAGAAGAGGGAGTTGTCAATTGAATATCTTGATAAGTTGATTCCACTGGACTTAAAGTCATCTGGTCATTGTAATGAAGATAATCACCCAAGTTAGGTACTATCCATGGGTCATATGACTCGGGGGTTTCATGAACAACAACTAATATCATATTAATCAAAGCGACAAAAGGAGGAGGAATATCGGGTTGTTGAATAGGAAATGTACCCATCACGGTTGAATTTTTTAAAATACCCACGTCAACATTCTCATAACCGGGAGGTGTTTTCTAGATAAAAGGAACGTTGCTAGTATGTGAATCAGAATTAAAGAAAACCATTTGGTCAACAATAATGACCTTTCCTTGGTGTGGGAAACGTAACACATGGAAAATGGTGGACACAACTGCACACATGGAATCAATTCAGCTACGACCAAGTAGAAGGTTGTAATCAAGAGGAGCATCAAAGACCTCAACCTTGACATTAAACAATTTACCTTCTAACGTAATAGACAACGAAGGAAGAACACTATAAGGTTTAAAACCTGTACCATTGAAGGTCTTAAGAGTAGTATGTGACTCGGTAAGGGTAGGAGAGCCAATATATTTCCAACAAGTAATAGACATAACACAAGTCGAGGCTCCTTCATCAATAAATGTTCGATAGATATTCTTGTTTTCCACAACAACTTGGATCTGAAACTCTAATTGAGGAGGAAGCCTTGGAATATGATCTTCCAAGTCAAATATTATTAAATTAGTGTTGGTAGGATCAATTCCACCAATATCCTTTAACAGTGTCTTCCATTGAGTCGGAAAAATTTGAAGGACTTCAAGAGTCGACATTGCAGAGGGTGCTTGCGCAAGGTCTTCTACAATACTGTAGTTTTGGGCAGCAGGTGTGTGAGGATTGAATGAATACTTTCAAACAATGCCCTTGGAGGAGGACGAAGAACTGTATCTAGGCCCAGTTTTTCGAGATGAAGAGGATCGTTCAGAGGTGAAGTTGGAGGAGGAGGTTGAACCAATGGAGGTGGTATATTATCAACTTTCTCTTTTTATGGAGAATAATATTTGGCTCGAGTTACGACTGCAACTTCATTCTTTTTGGAGTCACCATTACACATAAGGACATAAGATGTGGTAGAAGGAGAAGGTTTGTCATGAATGACCAATTGGGCCTTTTGTTCAGAAGGAAATAGTTGTGACAAGATGACAGGTGTAGAAGGCTTCCCGGTCCCTTGTAGGAACTTAGTAACCTCAACACATCGAAAAAAATCTTTCTTATAATGGTCGTCACCACAAATAAGGAAAGGGTAAAGAGTTTTATGTTTATCTTTATCATCATATGGTTGTTTTTTGGGCTTCTCATATGTTTGATCATTATTTTTATCCTCCTTATTCTTACCCTTCCCTTTCCTTTTATTTTGATTTTTACTGGTAGGTGTATATTGAACCGAATTAACTTCAGAAGTTTTACCAAAAGGAGTAGGAGTAGGAGTATTTTGTACATTAGAAGTGGTAGACATAGGATTGGTATGACTGGTGTCTGTGGACCGAGTCTCAACATGAAAGGTTCCAATCACACCATCAACAACATGATAAATTGTTGGAGGTGTTGGGGTAGGATTCATAGAAGGACGAGGAGAGTCAGGGATCAAGTCGTAAAGTTTACTCGTTTGCGAATAAACGATATCTAGATAATGAGAATGAATAATCACCTTCTCTTCAGTGAAGACACCACCCATGACCACATCATGGGCTATGGGCCCAATGAATGATTTGGTAAACCACTCAGTCAACAGTTGATCAGGAAGGGGAACTTTGATTAAGCGTCTTCTCCTTCTCCACTCATGGATATGATTAGAAATATGAGTGGAACATGATTGTTTAAAAGAACTCAAAATCTTGGTTCCTGTCTCGTATTGAATTGGCAAGTGATAATGCGTTAAGAAGGCCATGGCTAGGGTATTGAAGTAATTAAATAATCCTTGTGGCAACTCAATATACCATTTGGATGCCAAACCTGTGAGAGTTTGTTGGAAAATTCATAATCATATAGAGTCATCCATCAACGAGCTAGACGAACACCAAAGATGGAAATTCATGACATGATTATTAGGGTCTTCTCCTGATCGAACGTCAAAATTAGGAATGTCAGATGGTAATTTGGCCAGTATGACAGACCAATAAGGAGAATGAAAAATAGGATCATTCAAAATCCTAGACAAATCCGGTAAATCCAAAGTGGCAAGAAAAGGAAATTGTTTGTTCACTTGAGGAAATTGATAGTTTTGAGGAGGAAGTCTTGTAGGTATACCTATAGGATCATAAGCAGTCTATAGATAGTTTAATAGTCTTGAATGAAAATTTTGAAAATTTTGAACATTGGAATGAAAATTTTGACCCCAAGTAGGATTCATAGAACCTGGATACGGTTGACAGATATTAGGGGGTACAAAAGAATTAACTTGAGGATGTTTCCCCCCATATGGTTGTTGATTCCCTTGGAAAGGAAGATTCCAAGGTTGATATTTTAACACATGGGTATTCTGTCCATGAACTGGGTTATGGCCTCCAACTTGAGGTTGCCCCTCATATTGAGGTTTCCCCCCAACTTTAGGTTGGCCTCCAATAGGAATCTGAAAACTAGAAGTGATAGAATGACTGGTGCCTCCAACTAGATTGGAGCCACAAGGGCCAAGACAATTAGATCCTCCAAAAAAAGGTGGAGGAGGAATGTAAGGTCCCCCAGAGAGAACCTGGGTAGGTGTAGGGACAAAATGACTAGCAACATTATACCCATGGGGAACAAAAATTCTAGACCCTCTGGATGGATTCTGGAAAGGAATAGCAATGGAAGTATTCAAAGCGTTATACCCAGGGGGAAGTGACATATTTGGTCTAAGAGGGAGTGGTGTTCCAATAGGATCTCGAGTGAAAACCAAATTTATGGTAGAAACGGTTGTATCTTGTGAGACCATAGTAGAGTGGGCCATCTGAAGAGGAAGAATTGAGTGAGAACCAACCAACAATTGGTCTGAAATTGTGGCAATGTTAGTGGCTGTTCCAGTAAATGACATAAAGGTACTGTATAGGTAACAAATGTCTTAGGCACTTATGATGCGACAGGTTGATTATGACTCGTTCCTTGAGTGTCACAAATATCCTGTCTTGAAGAAGTTCCCCAAATAGAACTGGTAGGGACAGAGATAAGATTGAAAATTTTAGCAGTGTGAGCCGGGGTTCTAAATGATTCACTTTTAAAAAGTGGATTGTCTACTCCATATTCTATGTTAGGTCCAGTAGGTACTTCAATATTCTTGACAACAACAATTTCTCCCAATGAATTCATCCGGAGAAAATGTGCATCGTGTCTAATAATCAATAATGGGTTTGGGGGAAGTCTAAATGCCTCTAAATAATCCGAAATAATTATGAATGCCTCTAAATAATGCGAAGTTCCAACCTGTGAGGCTACTTCATTATTGACTTCTCCCTCAAGAGAGCCTTCTGGTGAGTTAGGAAGCAAAGGGAGGTAACCTTCCAGATCTTCAGGAGGTAGCCCTTGCATCCTATGGGAATGACGAAGGCTAATGTTGGTCAAACCAAATAAAGAATAGAACAAATCTATGGACAAATAGAGAAACAAACAACACACACTAATAAAATCTAGAAATCATACCAAGCAAACAAACATTCTTATCTTGAAGTCACTAGTTGGTGATGAAATCCAACATTGTGAAATCAATACAAGAAGGGGTTTGGATAAATCGGGTGGAAAAGTTACGTTGATGACCTACTTAAAAGACTTACACCCTGGTGCAAGCTCCCACACATAATCATGGGTATACACTCGAAGGAGACTGAGTGAGTTTGGCCAAAGTTTATTCTAGGTACCATGAAGACTTGCGCCTCCATAGTCACCTCATGTAAAAAACATAAAGAGATAGGCTACTAAGGTTACTGATTATGACAATGATGCTTGGGGAAACAATCGACAGTCCAATCCATGCGCAAAGCTAGGGTATGTAGCCCAAAATCAACTCGAGAAGCTCCCACACATAATCGTGGGTATACCCTCAAGTGACCCCCAATAATACGCGTAATCTCTACACTAAGATCAACAAAGCAGGGTGAGTAATTCTTCTAGTCCTAATGCGACCTCATGATTGACCCTTGTGTTAGAAGGGCTTACGAGGAAAAAATTTAGCAAGTGGATTTGAACTCTCGCTATCACAAGATAATATTGTGTGTTTTGATGCTTTGGAGAGTGTACCTTAAAACCTATTCCAAAGCACTATCCTAGCTAATGTTGGTGAAGATAATTTCTATAAAATAAAAGTTGCTAATAAATTTTAAAATTACGTTGTATTTTAAAGGTTATTGTTTACTCAAAAGGGAGACAGGAATGAAACTGATGATGTATGTGACCTTGACCCAATAAAATGAAAGAATATATTAATATGAAATCTTTTAATTCGATGAACTCTAATTACAATAGGGAGAAGGTATCTCTTTTTGAAATACAAAAGCTACGAAATACAATTTCTCAATTCTTGAATGAACTAAATCCCAAGCAATCATGAACTACAAAATTTTCCAACTTCTCTCTTGACAAGTATTTTGAGTGCAATAATTTTCTTATGAAAGATTATTAAACAGAATAAATGACTTCAGTTCTTCCTTTCCAAAATCCACTCAGAGATGTAATGAAGAAAATAAAGCGTAATACAAGAAAATTAACACACTCTCAACACAATTCCCAAGTCAAACTCATAGTGTAGACAAAAATGAAAATGACTGGAAAGCCTTTTGTCAAATGCAATAAATAAAAAAAGTCTCTCAATCAAAAAAAAATATGGAAAGAAAAATCTATCCAAAACCTCAAATAAATCAAAGGCCCTTGGTTAGACAAGTACTCAGATCAAGATCTGAAGATTATATCCTTGCAACATGAATCAAAAGAAAAAATTGCAAAATTTACAAAGAAAGACTTTCAATCCATGAAAACAAGTCAAATGAAAGATTTAAACTCATAAATCAATCAATCACTATTATTAGAAGTTCATCCGAGGAATTTGAGGCAAAACCGGGTGAAAAAGACAAATTGTATGACTACAACAATTCCTACAGGAATTGTCGCAGGTTGACAGCCGGGCACCGTGCGATGAGCTAAAGTCGTTGTAGGCTACCAATAGAGCACAGTGAAATGTCATCACACTGATTTGCATAAGTAGGATGCGACGTCAGAGGGTCATCACAGGATGTCTATATAGTACAGTACGACGATCTCTGTAACTAAGGAAAAAATGGAAAAAAGATAAAAAATCTAAATGAACTTTTAGACCCAGGGAGTCTAGATGGATCACCCATAGACTCAGAGAATGAATTTGACCAAAATACGGTGGGATAAAAGAAAATAAGAAGAAAAAAACCAAAATAAATTTGTATCCCCAGTATGGTCGCCAATTTTGTTATCGAATTACTTGGTAAATGCAGGCATAAACAAATCTCCATAGATCCCACTAGAAACTAGAACAAAACATAACAGAATGCACACTTCGCCTTAAACTTCATCATCATGTGAACTAGTTTAATGAGTTACAAGTAGTGTACCTTTTAAACAATGTGTGTCCTCACTAGTGTCATGTTTTTAGCTCCTTCTTTGTGTTTGTAAAATGGTAAACATATCTAAGAATCACAAACCGGCAATAAAGGAAAACAAATATACATACATTTTAATGATTTCTATGTATATGATCAAGGAATTATACAATATAAGATGAGATTCTTATATAGGGAAGAAATGCATTACTGTATTAAATGAAATAGAAAGTGGAGAATACAACCCATTCCTTGATTTGCAAGGTCCCATTTCGATGGCTCTTTTCTCCAACACACACACCTTTTCTCCAATGCCTTGAATGAAGAAGATCCATAATTTGACTTGATGAACTAAAGTGAAGATCTCAAGCATAATATGAAGTAGAAATATCCATACAATTATTAAACCTTAGTATTTTCTATGAGACATGCCTCTTTATATAGTGTGAAAGAGAGATGAATGGGGAGATTAGGATGATCCCACCAAATCAGAGAAGCGAGTAAGATCCAAATCGATTAGAGGCCACCTCATCTTCTAGAAAATTCATGAAATTTGACTTTTCCCAAGCTTTAAGAATCGTCACACCCTACATACTTATCAGCCTGTAAAGACATTGCAGTCCAAGTATAGTGCAACATGCGATGATCAAGCATCGTCGCACCCTATGAATAGAGCAAGGTGCGATGACCTTCCTTCATATGGTTTTTGGCAGAGGGAATCAAATCACTTTTATCATGTAGAAAGTCTCTTTTAATATTTTTAGGGAATATGAACACATGTTGTTAGGTGATCACTGAGGTGCCAAAAATAATGTGTAACAAGAACTTTATCTGATTCATCTAGTTCATATTTCTCTCACTTACCTATCATCCACAAGATGACATCTAGTGTTGGCTTTGGTGGCATTGGAATTGCTTCCTCCTCTTAGTCTTTAGCTTCGTCAGTGATTGGTAGTTTATATAGCCACCATACCCCTGTCCAATCTACCACCAATCCCACCAAAGTCATAAAAAAGTATTTTCTTTTTCAATTTGAAGAAGATGCCACAACCACACCATGGCATGTTTCCTCTCCTCTTAACCTAACAACTGCTACTCATCCACTTCCTAAATTCAAAGAGCATCTTCCTAGGTTTTCGAGAAATAACATTGTCACTAGAAATGAAAACCTGGTGGAATTTTCTAATGCTTGTCACAACATAGGAGTCAATGAAAATGATACTTGCATGCGCTTATTTGTCAATTACTTGGAAGGAAAGGCTGTGGCCGATTTCTTTGATCTTCCTCCTAAGATTCTGTCTACTTGGGAGGAGTTATTTTATTGGTTCAAATCCACTTATGGGCAATCTAAAATCCCAACTGAGCAGTTATGGGAGTACAATAACATCTCCTATAAGTATGGTGAGACCATCAAGTCCTTTAACTTGCATTTCACTAAGTTATATAATTATATCCCTAAACTCATTCGACCTCAAAACCAAGCCGCTTTCATGCATTACTATAATGCATTACCTTCCCCATATCGTCATAGGCTTGAGGAAAAACCCATTGATAACCTCGGTTCCTATCTGCATAAATGTTTAGAATATGAAGAACAACTTGAAAGAACAGGTCTTCCTCAAGGAGAATCAACTAAAAATATAGACATGTCTTCCCTCTTAAATCTAGTACAAGACATGAAAAATCGTATGATAGAGTATGAGCGTATGATAGCCAGAGATAAGATATTTGGTAAAATACCAGAAACTACCATCATTGTCCTACATTTTGCAGAGCTAGAAGATGTCATGATCATCAATACTAGGAACAAATCCTACGCTCACAAAGGAAAATATGATCCTCCTCGCAACTCTTATAGCCTGAGCTCATCCTCACCAGCTACTACTGTTCAGGTTCCTAAAGTTCCTGATAGTCAAAGAATTACCGCCCCTCTCCCCTCTTCCAAATACAATATTATGAATCAGTTGGACAATATCAAATAATATGCCACCCTTATAGACATGGTTTCCATCCTTGAACAACAGAGGCATCTAAAACAATTCATGGAAGGAAAATGTTTCATTGTAGCCAATCTCTCTGAAGAGATAAATGAAGAGGATTCATCTATAAATAAAGTAGGTACACATAACTTTAGATACCCTGAAAAAAAATCCCCCTTTTTATATTTCTGTAAGATAATGGATAAGATCACCCATTGTTGCCTCATTGATGGTGGTTCAGGCCCAAGTGTGATGTCAAAGATTATTATGGAAGAGATAGGCTTGTCTTGTACAAATGAAAATTCCAGGAGCATGCTCTCTTATAATAGTCTACAACAAACGATCATAGGAGAGATTGAAGATGTGAGCTTAGTTTTTTGTGCACACCCTAAAATAAAGACAACCCTTAGTATTCAGGTAATTGATATGCTAGTAAGAAATTACTCAAACATCTTGGGAAGGGATTGGAAAGCCTTTATGGGTGGATACCTCTCACTCGATGGGACACACTTATCCATTCGTTGGAATGGTAAAAATATTATAGTCCTTAGAGAGGGAAGGATTTCACCTTACATAGAAAGTGTTCCACAACCAAATGTGAACTATATCGAAGAGGACCTAGGGGTGTATTCCATATTTTCTGAGGAGGATAGCATTCCCTTGGAACAAATTGATCTGGATGATGGTATGTGGCACATGTACTTCTATGGTTCATACTCTATTGAAGGTAATGAAGTTGACATAATCTTGTACTCTCATGTGGGGAAAATTCATAACTTTTCTTACAGGTTGGAGTTTGCTTGCACAAACAATGTCACTAAATTCAAAGATTTATTATTAGGCATTCAAAATGCCTATAATATCGGTTGTGGTCACTTGTCATTGTTTTAAGATTCCAAGCTTGTTGTGAACCTTGTACATAAGATTTACTCTCCTAGCAACAAGTTGATGAAACCTTACACTCAAATTGTTTGGGAACTTATCTCAAACCTATTATCTTTTGACACCACTCATGTTAAGAGGGAATTGAACTCAATGGTTGATCGGTTAGCTATTTTTGTAGCCTCTCCTAATCGGAAACTTATTACACACAGACCTGATTGTACTTTTCAATATCTATATCGTCCACATATCCCTGACAATATAAAATCTTGGCAGGTCTTCCCTAGCGATGAGAGAATTTGTGCTTCCATTCAAAATGGACCTTATAAGCCAAAGGAAATTATATCCATAGAAGATAACAAGATTCCTAAGGGCTTGAATCCTCTAGAGAGTTCATTTTCATCGATTGATGTAGGCAATAAAGAGAAAAATAAAGAAGAGGAGTCGAAAAGTAAGGTGGGTGAAACCATCTCCTTGAACATTGGGACACCCGAGTCTCCAAAGAATGTTAAAATATATGCCCAATGTTCTGATGAAGAGAAAATGAAGTTTGCCAAGGTACTTGGTGAATTTCAAGATGTTTTTTCTTGGTCTTATGAGGATCTTCATGGTTTTGATATTGTTCTTATAAAACATGCCATTCCCATCAAGGAAGGCATAAAACCAATTAGGAAAAAATAAATACCTATCAACAATGCACTAGAATCAACTATTCGAAAAGGATTGGAAAAAATATTGAAGGCTGGTATCATCTTTCCAGTCAAGTATTTTGAGTGAGTTTCAAATTTGGTTCCTGTCCAGAAAGCCACTGAGCATATCATATTTTGCGTTGATTTTTGTGTAGTTAAGCGGGCTAATAAGAAAGGTTATTTTCCTCTCCCTAACATAGAAATTATTTTGTGGCAAGTTGTAGGGTCTCAGATGATGCCCTTACTTGATGTTTTTTTCGGTTACAATCAAATCAAGGTAAAAGGGGAAGATAAATTCAAAACCACCTTTATTACTATTTGGGGTACCTTGACTTATGAATGTATGCCTTCTGGCTTATCTGATGCAAGTACCACTTTTAAAATACCTATGAAAATAACTCTTGATGATTTGATCGGTGAATTTATTCATATCTATCTTGATGATCTAATTGTGTACGTTAAAGGGTTGTCAATTGTCTCAAAGTTTCAAAAGTTATGGTTGGGTCCTTTCAAGATTGCTTTTGTTCTGGGTACTAATTCTTACATTTTAAAGGATTTACAGGAGGATCAATTCTGCCATAGTGATACTCGAGAAAGGTATTGTTAGTGAATAACAATCAAGCTTACACAGTTGTTACGATGTTCCCCCTGGAAGCATAATTGAATTTGTTATCTTCTTTCACTGTTGTCTTATAAAAAAATTGGTTATGTCCCACTTCTTCTTTCCATTTCTTCGTTCATTTGAGAATTTAAAAGAGAAAGTCCATAAAATTTTCTCCTTGAAGTAAAGAGCAAGTTCTAGTTGAATGATTATGTGTACAGGGAAAAACCCTCTAATACTTAACATTTTTCATGAGTTATTCCTGAATTCCCGGTCATTTTTCCATTAAATCTGCTCACTTCCCCTGTTGCATAATCATTCTGGCTATATCTTCTTGATTTGTTGTTCTAGGTCTGTGAAACCATGTGTACTGATTTATTAATCTGTTGGAAACAGATTTCCCTGTGGAGTTGCCAGTTTATTGATGATAAAAATCGCAACGAGGATTTCGCCCATAAAGTATTGCTAAAGCCTATTATTTAAACTAAGATAATGATATATAATACTAGTAGGTGGGACCCCCTTGTAGATTTGAGGATTAGATAAGGTTCTTATTTGATATTTATGTTGTTGTTTGACACTGCTTACAGGGTTCTACATGATTGATGATGAAATATTTGTTTTATTTGCGACTTAATGGAAAATGGATAATGGATTTTATGTGTTGGTTATGTTGCTCTAAACTCTAAATTCCATGTATGAATGGCTTATATTCACTATTATTACATTGTTATTGGCGCCATGAGTTATTACATGTTACAACTTCACAAGACACATGTTTTTTATAATAAGATACAAGAGCAATATGGAAAAAAAATACAAGAAGAAGGAACTAAACTATGCTATGCTATACTTTATACATTTGAAATTAAAGGAATTGATGTTAGTCCTAACTAGAAATGTTAGTGGCTATATGATTTTATTGAGTTATATGAGGTGCATGTGATATACATTATAGTATGGTTTTTGACAATGGTTAATATGGATCGAGTGGCGCAATTGGAAAGCAATGTATGCAAGTTTTGATGCATGGATTAATGGTTTGGTTGGCTATCATGTACTACGTAATTGCATGAAAGGAGGATGGAAGTGACGTGTAGTAAATAAATGTCACTCCATACTTCTCCCACTGGTCTTCACCCTATATTGGTTATTTTTCATTTGATTTGTGTTGTGGTTAAGCTACGAGATTCAGGCATGGAAGGAACTGCTCGACCAAGCTCACATTTTTAAGGCCATTTGGTTACAGGTATGTTTTTTCGCCCATCCATGAACTCACTCTATTTATAAATTGAACGTTGGCTCAATGATGTATTGGTATGTGTTTTCTTGAGGCTGAAAACTGTGTAAACTCATGGTGTTTTCTTTGGAATTTTTGTTTGTGTTATTCATTGCAATGGAAAAATTGATGGTCAAAGTCGCGATTTCATTGGTTGTTCTGTGTGGTGGAAGATGTGATTGATCTTTGTTTTCTTTATAGGTTTTTATTCGAGGGTTTCATTCTATTTGGCCTTGCTGGTCATCTCCTCATAGTCATGGTAACCACACCCGGTTGTATTTTGTGTTATGGGGTTGTTGTGTATGATTTGAACCACCTTTTTGTCACTGCATATCATTTTTCCACCTGGTCGTGAGCTCATTTTACGTTATTGATATCCACAGAGTTGGTTATGGGTGGCTATTATGCCAAGAATATTGCTTTGTGGTTGGTTGGTATTACCTGGTCTTTGCATTTCTATCAACATTATTCGAGTTTTGGGGAAAACCACGAGGGTTATGCCTCTGTGTGTTCTTGATGTTGGTTATTGGCTAGTAAGAAACCTCTGCTCCTCGGCCTCATGGTCTACCCTACCTAGTGTCGAATTTTCACCATGTATTGCAAGCTAAGGGTTATAAGGCTTATGGTTCCACCATGCTTATCTCGAAGGCTCCCACCTACTGTTGATATAGTTGACCTCCGACCTCCTTGTGTTTGGTTCCACCGAGTGAACCCTTGGTTATTTTGTCATTAGTTACAAAGCCCGATTTTGATAAACTAAACCAGTCACACCCTGTCGATATCATGTTGACTGTCATGAGTTGGTTGAGTAGAATTGACAATGGATTTGATTATTGACTCATCTTTGTTTGATTGGGTTTATTACCCATTTGTAATTGGAAATGATAATGGGCATACATTCGTTTCCTCCTTTTGTTGTAACAATTGGATTAATAACTCAACATTGTTATGAATGGTTTGATTGGGGGTAATTGGATATGTACATTCACAGAGATCCATATTTGCATTATGTGTGGTCTGTATGTTCCTAGAACGTGGTATAAATTGAAGTTGGGTTGTTGTGTGTTTAATTTGTCCTGATCAGGATTATTGCAAGTTGGAAAGTTGATAATTGTGGCTTGGCCGTCTACTATGTATGATTTATGGACACCATGCATCATTTTGTTTTATTGCACCATCAGAGATGAGCACGTGGTTTTGGTAGTATGGTTTCATTGCAAATTTAATTGTTGAATTTGTCAAAGGAATGGGATCGAGCATGTTTAAAAGGATTTTGTTCGACTCAGGAAATACCTGCGTCTATATTTGATTTGAAAAATTAAATTTATGGGTAGTGGTTGATATATTTATTATGATGAACAGAGTTGAAATAATATGAATGTGTGTTCCTTGGATTTTGTTTAAATGTGAAAGGGAAGTAAATGAAAGGAAACAAAATTCTTTTAAATAGTATGGGCGAAAGTCATGAAGATTTTGAGTATGATTAAATTATTTGTTAATTGAAAGTTTTTAAGGAAATTGAATGTGAGATAGTGAGCAAGTTTTAACACACAATAATAGTTTAATTGACCACATTAATTGTTTAATTGATGCTGGAATAGTTGTATTAAATACAAAACTGTTTTTATGGATTACTTAATTTATTTTTCGAGCAGTATCCATTTTTTCCCTACCATTATTTCACTTTTAGCTAATTACAATTCCCCTCGCCTTCCCATATTCACTATCCACTCCTTGTTCCTAAAATTTAATTATAGTTAAGATAAGTTTTGCATTATGACAGTTAAGGGATCGCATGGATGAATTACAGTGATATATTTTCTTGGTTTACGATATAGTTAATTGTTTGTTGTATGTGAGCAGTAATCATGATGTTTTCCCCCTCATTTTAACATTTTTTTCTCAATATAACCCCTTGCATATCCCAGAACCTTTGTTCACCCCTTTCTCATTGACAACTATTAAACAATTTGTATGGATTGGATTGCATGAGTCTGATATGTTGTTGAGCAAAATTTTATTTCATATTTAAAAGAGTTGTCATGTATGGTTGTTAAAGAAACTATTTTCTAATCAATTATGCATACATGAATGATCTTTTTCAGCAGAGGTAGCCATGGTCAGGGTAACCGTGGAAGGGGAAATTGGAATAGGGGCCCTAAAAGGCCAATATACTCCATACACTTTGATGCAGACTCGCAAGAGTTAGGCTTGTTGATATTGAGAGGGGTGAATTAGTATCAAGTAAAATTTAAAACATTTTTCAACTTATACTTAAACCATTCAACTATATCCAATGATAAATGAACAATAATATAAGAGTTACACCAATACACCACAATACACCATGCACAATATATGAGAAATAATCAATAGTTATTGTTCAAGGGAAGTAATGACTTCCAAAGGTAGCTATAGCTTCCAAATGTAAAGGGAGGGATAAACCTCCAAGAGGAAGATACAATCATCCAATGTCAAGAGAGATTTGAACTCTCCATCCTTGCCCCTTCCTTCCACCCAAGAATATATGAGAGATAATAAAACTTTACATTAAATCATCACCATCAACCAATGATCACATAGAGTCTGATAATGCTTCCTGAGACTTCTTCAATTTCTGCAATTATTCAATTCTTGGAGTACTCTGATCCTATATATAATATTACTCAATGTATTCTCTGAAACTCCTCCAACTTTCACTCCTTGAATCCTCCCCAAAAAGAATTTATAGAAAGAATGGCAGACTTTATTCAATTTTGGTCTATTCAAGAGACCGAACTTGTACAAAATGTCCCACGCTCAATATTTAACATTTGATTTTGAAACTTGCAAAAAAGAAACTACAGTCCGTACTCTTTCCAATTAAATTTTTCCCACATCATTTGGATTCTCGATGAAGAATTTATGACTGCTTTACCCGAACACCTATTTATTGACTAGCTTCAGGACTAGTCACAAACCCTATCTTCCACAGAGTGTATCTCCATAATTGTAGTGAATAAAGTGATGAATATTTTACGAGAGGTACCTTGATATGTCTTCTCAATAACATAGCGATTTCACCATCTGAATCATTCTAGAAAAAAATTTATAGCAAAAATGGTAAGATGACATGAAAATAACATACCTTAGAACACATCACCAAAAGACTTCATCCTCCCTTGAAATTTGACCTTCTTTACTTCTTATTTCCTCTGAAATTTGACTTGTATCAAAATGAATGTATAATGATGTTTATTTATACCATTTATGTCACTTCATTTTAACATTAGGGCTGACCTGACACTTTATTATTTTGTAATTCTTTTCTTTAATTATCTTCAGGGCCTACATGTACTTCCTTCTTCATTTCACTTTGTCATCTTCAAAAATTCATTTCTGCTCAACCATGAGGATTCACGTGATGTGCCACACACCACCAGAAACAACATGATGTATACTATCTAGTCATGGGTGTTGTATATGCATGTGCATTATCCTTCATGTCCAAATACCTTTATCAATCTTGCGGTGCAAAACCCATGACTAGGGTTGACATCAATGACAACAACCAATCTTCCAACAATCTCCCCCTTTTTCATTGATGGAAACACTCATGCTCCCCATATCATCATGATCCCAATTTCTCCCCACCTTTGACATCAATGGAAAAGGTTAGGGCTGCTGTTATAACCCTA
>JASDQU011508120.1:0-20122 GCA_032191745.1 Picea mariana
GAGAAAGTAAAAGATGCCAAACTTCAAACATTTAGGTTGAAGTTTGAACAACTAAAGATGAATGAAGATGAAACAGTTAGCAAGTATTTTCTAAGAGTTGAAGAACTTGTGAATGCCATGAAGGGTCTTGGTGAGAAGATTGAAGAATCAATTTTAGTTCAGAAGATTTTAAGATCTTTTCTTCATAAATTTAATCCAAAAGTCTCTACAATAGAAGAAATAAATGATCTTAAAACTCTGTCCATTGATCAACTCCTAGGAACTTTAACTGCATATGAAATGAGAATCAACAAAGATAAATCCATTACTAGAGAAGCATCTTTTAAAGCAGACAAGAATACTAATGCAGATTTAGATGATATTGAGGCAAAATTTGTGAGAAGGTTAAAGAAATGATTAGGAAAATATCAAGGCAAGCTTCCCTTCAAATGTTTTAACTGTGGTAAGATAGGTCATTTTTCATCTAAGTGTCCCCATCAGAAAAAGGACCAGAACTCTGATGATGAAAAGAAGTACAAATTCAAGAAATAAAGTAAAAAGTTTAGCTCATGGAACTTCAAAGAGTTATGTGATAAACATGGAATCAAAAGAGAGTACACAATTCCAAGGACTCCACAACAAAATGGAGTTGTTGAGAGGTAGAATAGATCAATACAACAAATGGCAAGATCAATGATGAATGAAAGGAACATACCTTAGACATATTGGGTGGAAGCAATTCATATAGCTATTCATATCCTTAACAAAGCACATCTCAGACCACACAGTGACAAGACTCCTTATGAACTATGGTTTGGAAGACCTGCTTCAATCAAGCATTTTAAAGTCTGTGGGAGTAAATGTTATATTAAGAATAATGATGAAAATATTGGAAAATATGATGACAGGGCTGATGAAGGTATCTTCTTTGGTTATGCTACAAATAGTAAAGGGTATAGATGTTGCAATAAGAGGCTGCATAAACTAGTTGATTGTATAGACATAAAATTTGATGAAGAAATCCCGGTCAAAAATGTAAGCAATGTTGAACCAAGCACAGAAGATATAGTTGAAGATGACGATGAACAGGTCTAAGAATCAGGAAGAGAAGAATCTAAATTAGATGAAGATACAAATACTCAGGCTGACATAAATCAACAGAATGAAACAAACTCACCTCTCAGAACTGTTAGAAAGAATCATCCTGAAAATCAGATAATTGGAGATATAAATAAAGGAGTTCAAACAAGAAGGAAATTGATTAAATACTCAAAACAATATCATGTTGCCTTTTTATCTAGGACTGAACCTAAAAATTGTGATGAAGCCAGCCAACATGATGATTGGATTAGAGCTATGAATGAAGAGCTTGATCAAATTGAGAAGAACAATACTTAGGAGCTTGTACCTAGACCCGAAGATAAGAATGTAATAGGTTCCTAATGGGTGTTCAAGAATAAAATGAATGAAAAAGGACAAGTTGTTAGAAATAAAGCTAGATTGGTCTATAAAGGGTATGCACAAGTTGAAGGTCAAGATTTTGATGAAACCTTTGCACCAGTGGCAAGATTGGAAGCCATCATAATGTTCCTTGCATATTCATGCCATAAGAACTTTAAAGTGTATCAGATGAATGTTAAGTCATCTTTTCTTAATGGAGATCTAGAGGAAGAAGTATATATGGAGCAACCTGAAGGATTCTCATTGACAGATAATCCTAATTNATGGACTAAAACAAGCACCACAAGCTTGGTATTATAGACTAGATAAATTTTTACAAGACAATGGGTTCAAGAAAGGTATTGTTGACAACAATCTCTACATTAAGTCTAAAGGTGATAATTTACTAGTTGTTTTGGTTTATGTAGATGATATTATTTTTAGTTGTACCAATGAATCATTTGTCCAATGGTTTTCTAACTCTATGCAAATAGAGTTTGAGATGTCCATGATAGGAGAACTGTCATATTTTCTTGGTTTACAAGTAAATCAGAGTTCTGCAAGAATATTTATCTCTCAAGGAAAATATTTGAAAGAGATGTTGAAGAAATTTCCGATGGAGGATTTCTCTCCTGTTAGTACACCTATGGTGGTTGGTTGCAAGCTCAGTAAAGATGATATGTCACCCGATGTTGATCAAAGGACATACCGATCAATGATAGGCTGTCTTATGTACATCACAACTTTCGTCCTGATATAATGCAAGCTGTTGGAATTGTAGGTTGTTATCAGTCTGATCCTAAACAAAGTCATCTAGTAGCGGTAACAAGGATATTCAAGTACTTGAAGGGCACAATGAATTACGGTCTATGGTATCCCAGAAATCAAAACTTTCAGTTAACTGCTTATTCAGATGTCGATTGGGCAAACTATGTTGATGAGAGAAAAAGCACCAGTGGAGGTGCATTCTTCCTGGGTGACTCATTAGTAGCATGTCTTAGTAAAAAGAAAGGATCCATTTCATTATCAACTACACAGGCAGAATACATTGTTGCTGCTACTTGTTGCACACAAATTTTATGGATGATACAAGCTCTTGCAGATTTGAAGGTAACTTACACTAATCCCATTCCACTTCACTGTGATAACACCAGTGCCATCGGTGTCTCTAAGAATCCTGTACTTCATTCAAAATCTAAGCACATACCAATAAAATACCATTTTCTCAGAGAAAAAGTTACAAATAGAATTGTTCAAGTGAATTATATTCCTTCCACAGAACAGATAGCTGATATCTTTACTAAACCGTTAGCAGCGACCCCTTTTGGATATTTTCATCAAAAGTTGGGGGTTATAACTTCTTTCGTCTAATCTGTTCACCTGATCAAGGGGAGTACTTATTGAATATCTATTGTATTTCTAAGTTTCTCATAGTTGACAGGGGGAGTATGTACTGCAACAAGCTCAGGGGGAGTGTGTTACTTCTTTGACATTGATGTCAAAGGGGGAGAAGTTGTAATGTTAAGGATGCTATGAGTAGTGACTTCAAGGTTTCCATCAATGCCAAAGGAGGAGATTGTTGGCATATTTATTATGGGCAGACAGAAGGCAGAGTATTTGTTTTTCATTGATGGAAAGCTCAGCTCGACGATGATGAACAAGAGAAAGTGGCAAGACTAGCAATGCAACAATGATCACATGGCAATATCAGAAGTGTAAACTCTAGGATTCAAGGAAGCAACTCACGAAAGAAAATTGTGAAATGTGAAACCACAACTTAATCTCCATTTCGAAGTTTTGGATACCGGGAGTTGGAGGTGTCAAGGACACTCACAACAAGAATGATGAAATCGCAAAATGTGAAACCATGACTTAATCTCCATTTCAGAGTTTCGGATACCAGGAGTTCGAGGTATCAAGGACACTCATGACAAGAATGATGAAATCGCAAAATGTGAAAGATCAGAGCATGTCAAAGACTCCATTTCGGAGTTTCATAGATCGGGAAATCAAAGATCAAAGGAACTTTAACCTTTGAAGTAGTGAACCTTGAAATCCTGAAACAGACACATCAACAAACCACGTCATCAAACCACGTCAGCTAAGGACACATGGAACAATCAGGAAATGAAAAGTGTCAAGCGGATTCAACATTTTAGGCACATGTAAGTCAAAAATTAGAGTGACACGTGGAAGTTATTCGGCACGTGTCAATCCACATGTGACATCAGCAAGTTTACATCACATCGGAACTTTCTATTTTGGGGTTTTACATAGCAAGCAGAAACTCCACCATCATGAAGTCTCGAACTTCGAAATGTCGAAAGGGACTATTGTGAGTCTCTAAAACCCGAAAGTCAAAACTCCAAAATCCCATCAACCGTCCATCTCAATGGGTTATGTGAACCGTCCAATCACTTCGGAGATTTTGTGATCTTGAATTTTATAATATTGGAGACACAATGACTCGAAGGGAAAAACGTTGAAATACATTGATATCATTTCAGGGTTTGTGACTTGGAGTGTCGAAACACTTCATCACAGAAATGTTGAAATGACGAAATGCGAAACGTCAAAATACCTTCAGATCATTTCAGTGTTTGTGACTTGGAGTGTCGAAACACTTCATCACAGAAATTTCGAAACGCCAAAATGCCTTCAGATCATTTCGGGGTTTGTGACTTGGAGTATCAAAACACTTCATCACAGGAATGTCGAAATGTCGAAATGTCGAAATGCGAAAACACCTTTTGGCGCAGCCTGTGGTCATCACCGGTGGTCACATGAAGGGAAGAAGCTAGTTGTGTTAAGCTCCATCTCGAAGTTTCGACGATCGTGAATTGGAGTATCGAGACCCTTTATCACAAGAATCACGATATGCGAGATCGTGATGAGATCTAGACTGTCGGATCATTGGAGATCTAGACCATTGATCAGGCTTGATAAAGTTTATAATTTTGAAAAATACGAAGCGCCTTTTGGCGCAGCCTGTGGTCACCATCGGTGGTCACGTGAGGGGAAGAAGCTAGTGGTGCTAAGCTCCATCTCGAAGTCTCGATGATCGTGACTTGGAGTGTCAAGACCCTTCATCGTAGGAATGTCGAGATGCGAAATCACAAAATTCAAATTATGTTTAGCACTCGGTCAGAGCTAGTGGGCATATGAGATAAACGCGAAATCCTGCGGATTTAATCCAATGGTGCTGGTTAATTGGAAACTTGATCGAAGGGTTATTGTTTCACCTCATAGGCAATCAATCAGTTATGATTCGGTTAGAAAAACTGAATCATGATTCTTGGACGATTGGCGATTCAGTTGTTGATGCATTTTCTTGGAGATTCAAGGTGTAACTGAATAAGTGGGATAGGATAAAATGGAAACGCGATGATTGTGGAAGGTTGGTCGTTCTGAATGAAAAATGAGTTGAACTGTAAGAAAGGGAAAATTACAGTATGCGCAATGTGAGACCGACAGTATGCGCAGTGTGAGATAAAATTCAGAGATGAGTAACAGATGAGGTACAGATAGAAGCAAGAGAAGAATTGCAGAA
Organism: Picea mariana; assembly: GCA_032191745.1. Lineage (NCBI taxonomy): Eukaryota > Viridiplantae > Streptophyta > Pinopsida > Pinales > Pinaceae > Picea > Picea mariana. Next base: position 4,970 of record JASDQU011508120.1, read on the forward strand.
CAACTTGAATCAATGAAGAATTGCAGAACAGATAGAGGAAGAGAAGAATCAAAGAACAGACAGAGGAAGAGAAGAATTACAGAACAGTTATAAGCAGACCAGATTTACAGAACAGAGAAGAAGTCGTAAGAATCGATTTATCTATGTTGTTGGTTATTCAATCATTTATTTATAATCAGGGAGGTAGGGTGGTGCTAGGGAGGACTATGGTCCTCTGATATTCAAGTTGGTGCTTGAATATTGGGATTTGTAGCTTCCATCTAAGTTGTGGCTAGAAAACAAGGTGGCAGGGTGGTGCTCGAGAAAACACAAAGTTTTATGTATGTAAATTGGTGCTTGTATAAATCTAGTTGGTGTTGGAATATTTAGGGAGGTGTGTTTCCTTCTAGTTGGTGCTCTCGAACAAGTTGGTGCTTGTATAAGTGGAAGTAGGTGCTTCCATCCAGTCAGTGCTGGAACACTCAGGGAGTTGGTGCTTCCTTCTAGTCGGTGCTAGAGAAACCAGAGAGTTGGTGCTCTCAACAAGTTGGAGCTTGTAAAACAGAGGGAGTAGCCTCACTTTGAGTTGGTGCTCAAACATAGATGATGTACAGAACTTAAAAGACTACCTATCATTTCGAAGAAGAAGAGGTTTTCTCCCTTTATGGGTTTCCTTGTGAAAAATTTTCTCTGTGTATATCTTATGTGTGACTGATGCTCATTATTTATGTTGTCCATATGTTGTATAATATTGATGATCACTTGAAGAAAGATTAATAATGGTTTAATAGACTTAAAATTGTTTAACCACAATAACAACTAATTCACCCCCCTCTCAATTGTCTTAGTAATTTCAACAGGATATTGTTGGAAAGTTGGTTGTCATTGATGTTGTTGGATAGTTGGTTGTCATTGATGTCAACAAAAGTAGTTGTCATTTATGTCAATAGATGTGATGGGTGCATTTGAAGAAGTCTAAAACAATCCCCGGAGGTGTGGTCATGAATCCTAAAGTTGTTTGAGGAATAAGTGCATGAAGAACAATGTAAATGCATGTAACACACTCATATATGGATAGTCCTTGTCGTGTCATTTCCAACAGTAGTTGGTATGTCATTTAGTTCTTCACGATTGAGCAGTTATGAGATCATGAAGTTGGAAGCCCCGAAGAATGGTCAAGAATCCCCTAAAAGGTTGCAACCAGAAGTTATTAGTGTTCCAAAAAATGAGAAAAAAGGGCAAAACAATTGTAAACAAGAAGTTACATGTCGACCCTAAAGCTAAGTAAACAAGTCACTTGGAAAAGTATAAATAGACATCAAGAGCATCTCATTTGTACACACACAAGTTCAACAAATATCTATATAAGTGAGAAAGCGATTATTATCTGAGGTAACCAAGGAGATATGGAGATAATTTCGGAGGGAATATGAAGTGAGGAAGGGCGAAATTCCAAGGGAGGATGAAGTGTTGTAATGATGTGTTCTAAGGAATGTTATTTAAAGGTCATATTACCATTTTTGATATAATTTTTTCTCTATAATGATTTAGATGGCCAAAATTGGAGGAGGTTGAGAAGAAATTTCAAGGTACATGTGGTAAAATTTACATCTTCTGGGTCGTTGAATGTTTGGATATACACTCTGTGGAAGATAGGGTTTTTGAATAGTCTTGAAACTAGTCTTAAACAAGAGTTTCAGGTAAAAATATCATAACATATTCATAGAGGATCCAAATTGTGTGAGACAAATTTAATTGGAAATATGACATTATGTATTATATTTTTTGTGAGTTTCAGAATTGGATATAAAATATTGAGTGTGGGGCATGATGTATAAGTTAGCTCTCCAGTATAGGCCATAATTCAAGAAGGTTTTCCATTTTCACTATAACTTCTATTCTGAGAAGTTTTAGACCATCAAGATTTGTGGTGATAGAGAAATGATATCATAGTATCTGTGGTTAAAATTTCATACATTGGATCAAAATAATAACAGAGATATACTCTGTGGAAGTCATAGTTATTGAATGGTCCTAAAATATGTTTCAAACAAGTCATCTTGGCATTTCTGTTATAAATTCTGTTATGGGACTTTGCAGATTATGAAATTTTCAAAGGTTTGAAAATACATACAGAAGTACCTTAGATAGAAATTTCAGAATCCTAAATGGAAAATTGAGCTCATTGTGAATCTTATAAGTTTGCATATTTGAGGTACAATTACGAGCAACTTTTTATGTAGAGTTTAGAAGTGATGTTGGGGTTTCTATGTGGACCGAGTTTCCAAGTGGACCTAATTTGATGTTGTTGAGGCTAAGGAAGGTATTTAGGTCTATAAAGCAGTGCACTGGGTTAGCTAAAGGTTTAAAGGTATGTTCATATGCATGTTTTGAGGGTTACATGTTCGTGATGCTATGGTGCATGCTTGAGGCATGTCTTTCATATCTTGTTGAGATATTGACACATGATTGAGGGACATATTATGTGCATGGTGTGAGACATATTTATGGTACAGGTTATGGTACATGCTTGATGTATAGGGTATGGTACAGGTTTTGGTACATGGTTGATGTACATGGTATGATATAGTTTCTAGTACACAGTTGATGTAAATGGTATGGTGATGGTTTTGGTATCCATTTGAGTGGATAGTGTTATAATTATTTGATGATGTTATATCAGTGACATAGATAGTGACAGGGACAAGGACAATTTGGATGATTGGTTGATCATGATTGATAGGTTGATGTGACAATGATAGTGACATGTTGGATGATAGGTTGATTACAAGTTGATGATATAGTGGCAGTGACACTATAAATGGTAGTGACATGTTGAGTATACACTTATATTTTAGGGTGGCGAGATAGGGAAGAAAAGAGGGTTGTAGAATCCTTCTAGTTGGTGTCGAAGAACATAGGGAATTGAAAATTCCTTCAGTTTGGAGCATGAAAATCAAGGGGTCGTAGCCTCCTTCTGTTTGTAGCCAGAGAACATAGGGAGTTGTATATTCCTTTGAGTTGGAGCCTCCTTCCATTTGTAGCTAGATAATTCAGGGAGTTGTAACTTCCTTCAGGTTGGATCCTGTAAATAGGGGGTTGGATCCTCCTTCCAGTTAGTGATCGAGAATTGGGAAGTTGGTGCTTGATATGAATGTGTTCCTGATATTTATAATAAATCATTCCATGGTTTTCTCCCACTTGGGTTTCCACATAAATTCTGGTATATTGTGTATCTATGGTTGTTTATTATGCATTGGTGAATGATATTGTTTATGATGCAATGATATATTGAATGAATAAGTATCAACTATTGAATATTGCTTATAAAGTTGAAGGTTATATATATTGTGATTGAAAGTGGTAAAAATTCCTCATACAGATTCACCGGCCCCCCTCTCAGTGTTCCAACAATTGGTATCAGAGAATTTCCTTGAATAAAATAGTTTAACCAATGGAAGGAATATCATGGAGTATGCTAAGATTGGAGTACCACGGTTTGATGGAAAAAATATTCCTTTTAGAGTAGAAGCATGAAAACATATGTACAAGCATAGGGATTCGATGTTTTGCAATCAGCAGTATATGGATACAAAGGTCCTTCCACTCCCCCAACAGATAATGATGGAAAGAAACTCAATCAAAACAATTCGATGGATAAAATTTACATCATGAAGAACATGTTTGATTTAGTATATGTCAAGGTTATTCATTTTGATTCTGCAAAGTATTTTTGGTATAAACTTCAGAATGTTTATGAAGGAGATGAGAAAGTCAAGGAAACCAAGATTCAGAATTACATAGTTCAATTTGAATAGCTCATAATGAAGGAATATTAAGACATTGCATCTTAATTTTTACGAGTTGATGAAAAAATGAATTTGATTAAACGATTGGGACAAAACATTGAAGAATATATGATTTTTCAAAAGGTAATAAGATCTCTTCTAATGAGATTTGATCCTAAGATATCATCTCTAGAAGAAATAACAGATCTTGATATGCCGAGAATGAACATGCTACATGGAATATTTAAATCTTATGAAATGAGAACAAAACATGAGAACCTATCCAAGAAGGAAATAGATTTCAAAGAATCCAAAATGAAAAAAAGGAAGAAAAATCATGATTCAAAGATAAATTGCAGTTGCGATGATGATTCACAGGAAGATGAAGAAATAGACAAATTTATAATAAAGTTGAAGAGAGGAACCAACAAGTACAAAGACGAATATCCCAAGAAATGAATATCAAAAGGGAAATAAGAAAGGAGATCAAAGGAAACCCTTCAAGAAAAATCTCTACTCAAGAGAAGACAATTCCTCATCTGATGAAGATGATGAAATCGATAGTGACTCAGAAAGAGTTATCTTTATGGCTATGAAAAATAAGAAAATAACTCCTAAAAGTGATGAAGAAGAAGGTGAAGTGGATCTTGATATAGAATTAATTAGTGCTTTAACTAAGCTAAAGTAATAAAAGAAGAAAAAAAAATCATGCAAAGAAGAAATCATCTCCTTGAAAACCCAACTTGAAAAAGGAAAGAGAATGAAATATTAATGTAGATCTAGATGATAAAGAAAGAAAAAGAGTGTGAGAATATTGAAAATGAAGTCATGACATTGAGAGTTGAAGTCAACAAGATCAGAAAGAAATTGAAAAGTTCTAAAGTCTTAGAAAAAAAAATTAACAGTCAAAATCCATACAATGACAAATCTGGATTAGGATACAAGAGTGCTTGTTTTGAGGAAGGTTCAATATCCATGATGAAAGAAACAAAACAAAAGAGTTATGCAGAAGCTCTCAAAGGAAGGAATCATGGTCATCAAGAGTCAAAGAGGAATGAATAAAGAATTCCTTCTATATTCATGAAGCAAGGAAGCCTCAATCATTGTGAAGGAAACAACCAAAGAGAAGATTTTGATTAGCCAAGAAATAAATTCAGAAGGACTACACCACAAATAAGATCATTCTCTCTCATGTATCAAAAATTATTTTTGGGTCATTGTTTTACATGTACTAACTTTGGAAATAAAGATGTAGATTGAAAGGCATATGGAAGAATTGTTCAAGTAAGAGATGGTTATGTGGATATCTCCAATATTGAATGCTATAAATGCCACAATTTTGGTCACATATCTCAAAATTGTAGAAGCGTGGTAGAGCCTCCCATGAATGAAACCATTGATGTCAGATACACGAAGGTTTGGAGAAGAAATAAAAAAAAAGAGGAGCAAGTGAATGAAAACCAAGTCTCGGGTATCGTACTCACAAGATTTACAACAACGCAAGATCATGATGAATTCATAGGCCAAGAGGAAAGTGTCATAATTTAGGTAGAGGATGAAGAGGAAGATGTCAAAATTTAGAATGATGATAGAATTCAAGAAGAGGATAGAAAGGAAGATTTCTCCATAGACAAAGAGGAAAATTACTCCACATCATAGCGGGTATTTTTCTAATCCATATGGTTTAGAGAATCCTAGTAAATATGAATATTGAATAGGGGGAGTCTAAGAAACAACTCTACAAATCAAAGAACTATATTTCATGCAGTTTGAAGCATTTGCAGATTTTGGAAAGGAAGTTTCAGAGTAGTTTGTTGACAAAAGTGCAGAATATCTTGTGACAGTTTGATTGTTTGAGGAGCATATTTCGAAACACATTCCATGAAGGTATTAACTAAAAGTTATGAAGTATAACATTGGCAAAAGTTCATGATTGTATAGAGGATTCCATGTATGTATTCATAAATAGACATGTTCGATATACATTGTTGCAGACATGTAGAGTTTGATTTGCAGATTGAACAGAGAGCTTGAAAAACAAGAGTATGTAGTGATCAGTTGCAAAACATTCGAAGAAGTCTTCAAAATGGTAAAGTGAAATATGGGTCAACATTGTGTGTAGTTGAGTAACAAAGTTATGGATAATTTTATGACATACGGACATATATCAATTCATGAGATATTTGTCAGCTATATACATATATATGAATGTATATGAAATCATATTGATAGGTGGAATAATTTAGTAAAAGGAAGGAATGTAGTGAAAGGCACAAAAAAACAAGGGAAGAGTAACCTTCAGCATAAGCTATATAAAAAAATGGAAATTTTTGAAAAGTATTGTCATTGATGTGAACTTGAAAAGCCATGAATATTTGAATTCAAGTAAGTTTGAAAGATTTATATATGTGTGAGTGAATTAAAAGAGGAAACACCAATTGACAAGAAACATTGGAAGAGAGGAAAGGAATCAAGTACAAGAGTCCCACATTCATCGACATGACATCTTGTAGAGAAGTCAAGGAAAACAATATTGTCAAAGAGAGATACCAGATTAGAAACATGAAGTCAAAGGGAGACATATTGACAGGGAGAGTTACTCTTTTACCCATGATGTCAAAGAAGGAGAAAGAGAAATATTAGAAGAGAAAGATCAAAAGCATGAAGACAGGGGGAGCAGCCCCAAAGGAAGATACCTGTTTCCATTTATTTTAAAGTGGAAGAGAAACATGAAGAGAGAAACATAGGAGGAGATATGGTCATAGGGGGAGTATAAGTGTTGCCATCAATGCCAAAGGGGGAGATTGTTAGATAGTTGGTTGTCATTGATTTTGTTGGATAGCTGGTTTTCATTGATGTCAACAAAATAAGTTGTCATTGATGTCAATAGAAGTGATGCATGAATTTGAAGAAATATACAAGAAGCCATGTTGTTCTTGAGATTGATTCTAAGACTCTGAGAATAATGTCAGGAATAAAAGGTTTTAAATGAAGTATTTTTGTGAGTGCTTTTTCTGCCTTCAGTTTTCTGAGAAACAATATTTAAATGAAATTAAATATAAGATAGTACATAGGTTGTATATCGTTATCTGATTCGCAATTAAAATGTTAAAGGATGTAGAAATATTTAAAAAACTGTTAAAACAAAGTCATGTATCAATTACAGATAAGTCTCACCTCGTTTATAGTAGAAGAACAATAGAAGATGCACCCTTGAAAAAGATATAAAAATGCAGTAATTCACACTGATCATAGGTCTTGTTTTACTCACAGTAATAATAGAGGAAAAGTTGTTACTGAATGAATCGCTGATATATTATGATCACAGTAGATGTAGTACTAAATTGAAATCAATCACTCTTCAAGAATTATAGAAAGAAATTTAGAGAAATGGAAACACAGAGGGAACACATAACTCAAATTGAATGAAACTTAGAATATATGTCTTCACTTGTATTAATACTCATAAAGAGTCTCTCTTTTACATTCAGTAAGAAGCAACCTTGAATAGATATTAAATCTATCTATTTATACAAAATTTGTCACCACTAAAAACCGTTGGACTTCCCACAATATATGACTAAAAATAAAATACATCCAAATAAAATAATAGCATGCAAATATTCTTGAGTTTTGCTAGTGCTTCCTCTGTCTTTTCATATTCTTGTAGATGCACTCACTTTCCTTTGATCTTTGAGACAGGTACACATGTCAATTAAGGCCACCACAATTGTTCGTCTTAATGTCTTTTCCATTTGATCTCGTTTCCATCTCTCCCTTCATATGTGTTCACTAGGATAAGGAATTGCAGTTGAAGACATGGGGGGGATAATTAGATGAATAGTTGATCATTATCTTGTTATGTGATGGCTAACAGTTACAAGAAAGAGTATTTTTTCATGAAAAGAATGATGGGGGGACAAGTGTCCAATAAGGAGGTGGGATGGGTGGATACAAGAATGTGGGTGGTAGGGATAGACAGGGTAAGTGAAGGCTGGAGGATGAAAGGTAGAGTGGGTGGAGAAAGTGGACATTGTGCATGATTTTTCATTTTCTCCCAGCTACACTCACCTTTCCCTATTCAATTCATTGGGTGAATCTATCCATCAATTCTACCACGAACCTTGAAGGCTCAATCCTTCCATTTAATTCGAAGGAAAACATCTTATTTTGTATTTGGGAAAGCTTCTCCTAGATCTTGTTCACTTCTTGGACTGTGACCTGATATAGTGAACTTGGATTAACCAACCATTCATTGATTTTAAGTAAATCAATCTGGCTCATCTCTTGGATGGCTTCCTGAGTGTTTTCCTTGTTTTTTCTAGAGCTTTGCTAGTTCATTTCTATCTCAATCTGCCCCAATGCCTCCGAGATGTTATTTCCTTCAAACTCAATCAAATTTTTATTTATTGAAGATAATGCCTCTAGACAAGCCTCTTTTACATCTGTGGAAAGTTTCTTTCTTTATTCCATATTTGTTTCCCAGGATTTCAGGGCCATTTGGCTTCTTACTTGTTCAAAATGAGAGAGAAGTGTAATAACAGGGTCATTAAATTTCTTCTTCCATATGAGAGACTCTTGAAACTTAAATCGAGCTGCACATGACTCTTTTTCCTTGACATAAATATATTTTAGAGAAAGGTCTACTACCTAATAGCATTTCTGAATAGAATCTACTTTTTGATAGAGTTCTTGTTGGGCAACTTCCAGCCTCTCGTTGATTTTTGATGCTTGTGTTTTGAAGGATGAAATGTTTATTGTTTTGTTCTCTATTAGGGTCAACCTAGCCTGCAACTTCTCAATCAACTCATCACGTTGAGTGACGAAACCTTGGTTGGTATGTGAACTCCCGTAGAGAAGCTTGAGGTTATCCTGTAACTGCTTAGTTTGATGTTGATGAATAGCACTCTTTTTCTCAATGTCCTGGTTCATCCTGCTTCTAATAGTCTTCTTTGTGCTATATATCTAATTCTACAATTTCTCTACCAAGAGGCATTTTTTCCGCAGTTTTTTAGTTAAATTTTCCACTAACCATTGATTGGCAGTGGGAAAATCCCCTAGCGAACCTGCAACTTCTTTTGCAAACTCAGGACCATATTGTTCTTTCCCATCATACACCAGTGTTTTCCTCTTAGTGATTACTCCATCCTTTTGGTGAGATTCTCTTTTCACAATAAATTTTTGTTTCTTGCTACAAACAAAATATGAGGGAGGCATCTCTTTGGGAAAGATAGGAGTAAGATCACCTACAAAAATGAGTTTGGAACAGGGATTTCCGAAGATGGTATGTAAGGGGTTTAATGATGTAATAGGAGACATAAGTTTTGTGGAAGGTTCTTGTGATGTTGTATTCGGGGTTCCAATAGGAGTAGTTGGTGTTGAATGAGGAAAAACTTGTCCCGGATTCATGAAATCTCCAAACCGAGCAAACACTTGTGGATCGTTCAATCCTGACAATGATGTTCTTATTTCATGAAGTAATACTTCTGGGATTTTCGGGACTTATTCAAATTTGTGCTTAGTGGAATAACTTGGCTCAGATCCTGTAGGTCTAGCTTCATATGAAGGAGGCATGAGATTTGAATCTCCTTGCAATATCTTTGGTAAACTATTATTTTTGTGTTTTTGAAAGTTGAGGAAACCANCTCTTCATGTTAAACTGAGCCAAATGTTTTTCCACTATCTTATGTGGATCATGCTTCTTGAACTTGATGTCAAACAATTTGACATCTTCCAGGGATGTGTCCTCGACTTTAGAATGATTGAAATCCAATAGCATGAACATCCCAACTTGAATGGGGAAATTTGGCCAAAATTTTTTCTGAGTTTCTTTCAACTCCTAGCTGATACCTCCTGCTATTGTCTGGTATTCCACTTCTCTACACACCAGTCTGTCTGGTAAAAACTATGGGATGGAATGAGGAGGAATGAAACAACCAAATACTATGATATAGGAGAATTTCTCCTCAATGAACTAGTTTGGAAGTTTTCCTAAGTTCCCCATAATCCTTTCTGAAATTCGTGGAGGTGAGTGACCATAAATAGCTATATGAACAGGCACTACAACGTTTTGATGGATTTTGTAAAAGAAATATTTGGTTTTCTCCTCCCATAATTTGGAGTGATATAAATGAATTGGCTTAGAGCTGGTCGAGGTCCAACTCCAGTTCATCAGGGGAAAAGGGGTCATGAAACAAATGACATCCATAATATATGCTGACATGTAAAAAGGGGTAGGATTCCCTTTTTATTTTGTTGATTTATACTCAGTGTTTTCCTTGGCCAAATTATCAAATAACATTTTGTCCCAATTGAAGGTATAACCCTCGTCTACCTCACTCATGATGGCTACCCACTCAACTTAAAATGTGTCAGGTTCTTCTTCTCAAACAGGAGACAGAACGTCATGTATATATACAACATATGAGCATTTAAATATGTCATGGTGTATATACCATGAGTGTCGGCTTTGAATTTTTTTGGATGTCCCCACCAGGTATTGACAATATCATGACCATTTATAGCATATTTGGTGCATTCCTTTCTCTCAAATTCTAGAAGAAATGTATCATTGTAAGTGTATTTAGGGGTAGGGGAAATATTATACATTAATTTTAGGTTCTATGGTCGAAAAGAGATGACGACGACCTATTGGTGGTTGATGACACTCCTGGTTTGGATGTCGACATGTTCCAAAGACCAATTTATCATATTGTTGTAAGGTATGATTCTTGGCCTACAATGATCTTATGCAGTTCTGACTGTGCTACATGTATAACCTTAGCTTTAAAGGAGTCATCGTCTTCTTCGGTAGAGTCATCTGGACAATTAATGATATCATGCTCTAAGACATCAAAAACCTGCTTCCAATTTTTAATGGCATCTGCAACTCGCGGAGTTGTGTCTGATAGAACATCTACGTTTGGATTTCAATCATCACTCGATGCATCAAGATTCTTTTCATATTTTCATGGTGCCATGATCCTCAAGGAAATAGAATTATCCTACGTGTGACAAGAGAAGTATGTGAGCTCTACACTGAATAAAAACTGCTAATTTAAAATGGTAAAAACAATTTTGAAATTTGAAGTGCTTTATTTAAAAATTCTATCTATCTTCGTATAGTTCTAATGATGAAGAATTTATTAAACTTAATGGAATTCATTACCTAGTGATTCAAAATATTTATTTGAAATGATTAACCTTAATCAATCATAAATGTCATTAAATGAGGCTACATCTAGAATTTGCTATCCCCATCGCTGCTAGGGTTCTGCTCTGAAACCTACACCATCTGCCGCCTCTCTCCCACAGCCGCAGCCATGGAGGCTGAGGGAGGGGTTCCCCTAGCCCCCTCCTACAACACTGTAACAGGAAAGGAGCATGACTCCAATCTTTCGAAATGCCCAACATTTGAACTCCCAACCGGCATGCAAAAAATAATCTGGGAGGATGAAATGTCGAAGGAAAAACCAATGGATATTGACCCAGAAACCAGCCAATCAAGATCTCAACGAACCTGGGAACCTGGAAAATGCATTCCACAAGCACCAATCACTCCCAAATACACCATCAACTCACCGAGAATGGAGGATCAGAAACAGTACATGCACGACTTTGCTCTAATAGGCAAATTCCTTGGATTATGGCCCTCAGAGAAAGACCTGGTCAAATGGATTCACCATTGGTGGAAACCCAAGGGCCATTACGACCTCCAACTAGGATCAAAAGGATTCTTCACAATCATACTGCTCAATATGGAGGATAGGAATCAAATCTTCGAAGGCGAGCCATACTTCTATAACTCGGCAGGCCTATTTCTCTAATTCTGGATGGAGAGATTCAGCCTGGAAAAAGAATACTTCACACATGCTTTAGTCTGGTTACGACTCTACTCGCTTCCACAGGAATTCAGGTCGGAGTCAATCCTTGCAGGGATTGGCAACACCATCGATAGCTAAGTCAAAGCTTCGGAGGCAACAAAACAACGAAGGTACACTGCCTATACCTACATATGCGTTTATTTAAATATTTCTAAACCCCTCCATGGAACCATCATCTTGGACTATCAAGATGAGGAATGGGCACAAACCCTGAACTATGAGCATATCCCCTTTCGCTACCGCAAGTGTCATGAGAACGACCACCTTTTCCAAGAATTCCCTTTAAATAACCCCCCCAAGACAGCTCAGGAAGACTTTGAGAAACCCAAGGATGACTTCACTCAAGTCATGGGTATATGGAAGCATCAAACGAAAAGGATACCACCCCAGGCATCGGCTGGACCCCCCACCAAGAATTCATTTGATGCCCTTCAAACCTCGGTGGATACCCCCTCTTCCTCCACCAACCCCTGCAACTGGCCAACTCTCTACCACACAAGATCTCCCTGCTCTCTCCTCCTCACAACCAATAGCCGCAGAAACCTCCCTTCCAACCAATCTTGGGCCAAATATGGGAGATCCAGACACAGATCTGGAGGATCTAGAGCTAGCCAGAATTGATATGGCACACCTGGAACAAGCCTATCGCAAGAAACAACTATATACAATACCGCATGACCAGCTGTGCAAGGTGCATAAAGTCTTCCTTAACTCTTCCACCGGAGGTAAAGTCCAAGCCAACACAAACCTGGGAATACAAAAGAAACCACCAAGGAACAATGAAAAACCACAAAGGAGGATAAAAAAAGAGGTAGGAAACTGACACACTAGCTCATCTAGGACATCGACAACTTCCTTATCAACTCAGGTCAAATTCAATTGATCTCGGATAACTTCCCCCCCCCTCCAACCCCCACCGTACTCATGAAGATACTACCCTGGAACATAAAAGTCCTCAACGTAAGGAGCAAACAAACCTTGCTCAAAGATAGAATCAGGAAGGAACAGCCAAACATTCTACTCCTACAAGAAACGAAATGTGTGGGCACAAAGGCACAAACCACACTACATTGATGTTGGACATAGGCAAAGCATGTGGCCGTGGATGCTAATAGAGTAGTGGGAGGACTAGCACTACTCTGGAATCCAACTGCCATCTTGCTTGACAATTTTTTCACTTCCAAGTGGACCATCACAGCCTCCTTTCGCCTTATTGGCTTGAAAAAACAAGGCTACATCACGAACGTCTATGGACCCCCCAAACCAGGGGACAAAGAAGCATTCCTCCAGCACATAGAGTGGATAACATAACTATTAGGCCCTCAAAGGTGGATCCTTGGGGGTGACTTCAACATGATCACAGGGATGGAGGAGAAAAAAGGAGGCAATCGCTTCCTGGGAAATGACAGCCTGCTCCTCAACAATACCATAGGCCATCTGAACCTCATTGACGTTGAAACAGATAATGGGCCTTTCACCTGGTCCAATGGACACACGGGAGCCCAACATATATCTAGCATATTGGACCGCTTCCCCCTTTCTGAAGATATCATGATGGATGGTCTAGCTTGGAATGACACATTCATTGATGCAGCGGGCTCAGATCATTGGCCAATTCTTCTAACCCTTAACATTACCGGAACCCCTGGACGAAATCCCTTCTATTTCAAAAAATTTTGGTTGACTCACCCAGACTTCCAATCAAACATCAAGGCCTGGTGGGAAGTGACGACCATCCAAATAGGAACCCCGATGTACAGATTCCAACAAAAACTAAAAAACCTTAAGCAACAACTCAAAACTTGGAACAAGACCACATTTGGAAATATCTTCCAAGCTTAGGAACTTCTCCAATAAAAAATGCAAACACTACAACATCAGATCAAAACACAGGGTCTAACGGAAGCCATAACATTATAGGAGACACTTCTCAACCATCAGATTGATGACAGGAAAGCGCAAGAGGAGGTTCTTTGGAGACAAAAATCTTGCATCGCTTGGCTAAAAGAGGGCAAAAAAACCACTAAATTATTCCACAGATCGATGGTACAAAGGAACTAGTCCAATCATATTACACATCTCATTTCAGCGCAAGGAATAGAAATACAACAACATGCAGATGTGGAAAAGGAGCTTCTTACCTACTACCAATGTCTCCTCACAGAACCCCCAACTGATCGCTCGCAAGCCATAGCTTCTATCCTCAAGCACATATCCAAGGAGGTCACCAAGGAGAAAAATGAAGCACTGATGAGACCAATCACTCAAGAGGAGGTAGATCAATCGCTAAAGACCACCCCGCTCGACAAGGCACCTAGACCAAACAACTTCACTTCTGATTTCTTTCACTACTATTGGAATATTATTTGTAAGGATGTGTGGGAAATCATTGAGGACTCTAGAATATCTGGAAAGGTCCTTCAAGCCCTCAATGCAACTTTTCTCACCCTCGTCCCTAAATATATTCACACCACCTCTCCATCTCACTTCAGACCCATAGCCCTATGTAACGTAATCTATAAACTCCTAACAAAGATCATTGCCACTAGGCTCAAGCCCATCTTAACATTCTTAATATCCCCTGAGAAATCTGGTTACGTAGAAGGGTGCCAGATTTTGGACAGTGTCATCCTGGCTCACAAAGTTATCCATTCCATCTGCTCCACTAAAACTCAAGGCATGCTCCTAAAGTTAGATCTCTCCAAAGCCTTCCACAAACTAAACTAGGGCTACTTGAAATCCACTCTCCTAGCCTTCGGCTTCGATCCCACCTAGTTCTCTTGGATTGTTAACCTCACCTCTTCATCACTGTTCTCAATCCTTGTCAATGGCGCCCCCACCAAACCATTCTCCCCCTCAAGAGGAATTAGACTAGGAGACCCTCTCTTGCCCTTCCTTTTCATCCTCATGGAAGAAGGTCTTGGTCGCACACTTAAAGCGACCATCATGGACCACTCTCTCTCGGGCCTCTCCCCCCACGACATTTCTCCCCCCATCTCTCACAACCAATTTTTGGATGACCTCCTTCTAATGGGAATCTCCACCGCCAGAGAAGCCCTTTGTTTCTGACCCACCATTGACCTCTTCTGTGAAGCTTCAGTCATGGAGGTGAAATTAACCAAATCCCAAGTCTTCTTTTTCAACACGCCTTTAGTCATCCAAAACCATCTCACTCACCTCTTGGGCTTTACCTATAGTGTCCTTCAGTCAATCTACCTAGGCATCCGCCTCATCAATAACTCTCTCAAGAATGCCTCCTGGAACTCCTTGTTGTCCAATTTCAGGAAGAGACTCTCCCTCTGGACCTTTCAAGCTTTCAATCTGCCTGGGTGCCTTGTTCTCCTTAAATCTGTCCTCCAAGCTCTCCCGATATACACCTTTTCTGCCTTAGCAGCCCTGAGTTCTATCCACAGCACCCTGAGATCAATCCAAAGAAGCTTTCTATGGAAAGGTGTCAAGAAAGGACAAAAAATCTCCTTGGTAAGCTGGCAAAAGGTCTATAA